>CP135571.1:249147-457554 GCA_032401905.1 Swietenia macrophylla | reverse complement strand
TTAACATAATAAAAATATTCTATTTAAAATTTTTTAAAATTTATATAATAAAAATATTTAATTAATAAAATAAAATAATTATTAAATATAATAAATAAAAAATTAAATTAAATTTATTATTTAATTAAAGTAATAAAAAAATTTAATTTTTTTTTTTAATATACATATACGCGCGCGTGTTCTTTCGACTTTAAATCAGAATCAACCTAACATAGCAACATGATTGCTAAATAAACATCACTCTTTTGAAATATAATTATTCTAACAGGATTATTTAATTAAAACTTGGGGTTGACTTGCCAAGCACAAGTGGATAAATAACTGATAAAATATTTATAATAAGTAAATTAAATATTTTTAAAATTATATACAAGCATAATAATCATAATTTACAAATATGCCCTAAGTTGATTAAGGAGAGTTTATTAGCATGAAACGAGTTTCCAATATCTAGTGTAATAAATAAATTACCTATAAATGCTGAGTTTGAAAGGATATTTCGGCCATTTTAATAGGAATCAAAAAACTAGTTGATACAAATGGACAAATTATGTCCTCATTTGTGAAAACATGAAAATTCAGGGACCTCGACGTTGTCATGCATACGTATACGGGTATAAATAAGGAAAGGTTCTTAAAGAGCAACAGATCACGGCAGGATTATGCTTCAGAGACCCACGGCCACATGCAGCAAGAGTAGAGAGATCAATGGTTAGCTGTTGTTATTTGAACAGCTTTCACGCTTATTCCTTGCCTGGCTCAAACTATCTATACCACAGGCAGAAAGCACCTACACAAGAGATATCGATAGCATAAGAAAGGAAAGCAAAAACATGGGGGAGTATAATTTGCAGAATAAATGAAGCTTGCACAGTTAAAGCTTACCTAAAGAAGAGAGTGTCAGCAAATGAAAATTTGATAATCGGCAACTACCTTTCCCACGTTCAAGTAGTTGACATCGACCACAACATCCCCCAAATCGTCTGGTCAAGACCAAAAAACTTTCTTTTGAAGCTTCTCATACTAAGTTTGAGCAGACATTGCCTATATCTACAACATTTTGTGAAGGGAATGAGCAGGAAAGACAAATAAAATCCACACCTTCATATATGGTCCTTGCAAAATTTGCATATTCTGGAATGAGATCTCTGTATATGATTCCATCAGGATGGGCATCAAGAACAACCAGGACTCCTGTTACATCAACAACAAGGCCAAACTATGAATCATCAATGAGAAGTGAAGATCTATTGAATTTCCTTTCAGCAACATTCTTGAAAGGTTTTCATTAATATACAGCATTCACAAATCAATAATAAAAACACAAGAATGTGAACAACACTTCTTGATCTTCTAGTCAATCAACATACAAACATACTAAGCACTGAAGTCACTGTTTTTGATATAACATTGAAGTGTCGGGCATATTTGACAGAAGTACCTGGAGCCAGCCAAGTGTTGGCAGAATTGCTTGGCAATGGAGCAAGCCATAGAATATTTCGCAAGTTCATTGAATCATCATACTTCACGTTGGACCCTAAGGAAAAGAAAAGTAATTAGCACATAAAACATACAACAGCATAGCCAGACATTCCATATATTTGTCTCTGTAACCAAAATTTGCTTTCTTGCTCAGCAAAAAGAAAGAACTTGGCAGACAAATTATTCACTCTTTGACAGATGCAAGATTAGATCATACAGTTTAGTGTTTTATTTTATTTTTTATTTTTTCGTATTCTAGGTTAATTTCTCCCAAGTTAGTGCCGGGGATGCATGTATGATTTCTACCCATAACGAACAAATTTTACCGATACCAACGAAGTAGGAGATTTGAACGAAATTATATTACAAAAACTTAAGATACTATTCAGTAAATTTTACCTCTCTGGCAATAACCCATATTATATGGAAACCTTTCTTTATCGTATGCTGGGTAGTCTTTTGCATGAAACCTGCCAATTTAGGACGTGTAATTGAGGAGACTTCATAGATTTTTTTGAAATTAAGGCACAAGAACAATCCAAAACAGACACTATGTTAATAACAATGAACTAAATCATGAGAAGCAAATGGTTAAACATATGAACTTTTTTATTTGACCGGCAACCAGTAACTTCTGCAATTGATCAATTCAAATTACTGTTCATTTAAACCCATCTCTAATGCAAACTTTTCTTAGCATTTAACAACACAAGTGGGAGTAAGGAGAAAGATGCCAACGCACAATATACCAAGCCTTCCGGTTTCTGTGGCAAGAAATAGGTGACCATGAAATAAATCATATCGATTCAACGAAACATTCAACCCAACACTGGGACCCCGAGCAACAATAAGTTCAAATAAATACTTAAGATATGAATTCAACTCCTGCAATTCAACAAAAAAACAAAATGCTAATCTACTTAAAATCAAACCGAGGAAGAAATTGAAACAACACTAAGATAATCAACAAAAAATCCAAAGTGTACAACATTTTATTTTAACCTCATTTATGAAGCGTCTCCCATATGGTGTTCGAGTTATTTGACATCTATCTTCTTTCGATCCTTCAACATCAGGCACCTATTACATCAGTGACTAAACTATGTTTATGTCTTTCTGACATCAAATATTACAATTCAAATCAGTGCACGATAAATTCAACATAAATTAACTCAGAACACAATGAAATAGTTCAAGTACTTTAAAAAGTCAAATGTTTCAAACGCATTACAATTACAATTTGTGCTAGTGGCTTTCCATCAATGCATAAACATCTAGCCAATTCTGGACATAATTTAAGACCAAACCAGTTGTTTTTATAAAGCAGTAACTACATGTCTACAATATGTAAGCATATATAATGGTAAATATGAACAATAACTTACAGGCAACATCGTAGGGTCAAGAGCACGATAAATGGCATCAGGGTCTCCACCAGAATCAAGGGCGAGCCGAGCCAGCTCAAGAACGGGTTCCGGGGGCCACCAAACGAGCTCATTCTCTTCTCTCTTACTCTTGTTATTAAACCTTTTATCTTTCAAGAAGCGCCTGATACCGAATTCTTCCCGAAATTCACTCCTCGGTAGTTTGTTTGGAGTGAACGGGACGAGGAACTTGAAGCACGATTTGAGTTCTCGTGCCACGAGAGGGTTGACGGAGGAGGAGTGAGACGAGGAGGTGGGACCCAGTAAAGAGAGAAGATCAGACGGCGTAGCTTTTGGAATGGACGGTGAATTGAGAGAACGGGAAGGGAAGAGCGAAGATGAAACCGATGTGGAAGCTGTGAGAGAAACGGAGAGGAAAATTGTGAATCTGATCGAGACGGAGGAAAGGCCCATTTCCTCCCTCTCAGGTTGTTGTTTTGGGATCGGGCTTTTAGAAAATAAAAATTATAAACCATAATGAAACATTTGAGACAGAGGATGGTATTTTCATTTTACAGTGTAGTTTTTAACTAACTTCTTTGCTTTATTATGGATTAGCTTCCATGGATTAGCTTCCAAGGACCATTTCCATTAAATTCTTTGTTTATATATATATATATATATATATAATTTTCTTTGAATTCTTCGCCATATGAATAGTTTTCACTGAATTATTTGTTTTATAGAATATACAATATTTAATTTCATGAAAATTATCAGCTACTCTCCCAACTTACTGCAGTCCATATTCCTTGATCATCCATAACTCGACAGAATGTTTAGATTAAACAGAGGCATCCGTCAAGAACAGAAATTGTAGATTTCCATTTGCTCGTAGAATTTCTCTTCCCCTACTCAAAAGCGGAAATCGTACGACATCTTCATATTGCAGGCCAACGAATATTTCCATTCAGAAGGGCATTTTGCCAGAGCGCCGGCTGTAACGATTTCAACATTGAATGCACCGTTGTCTCGAAGCGCCGTGCAGGAATCAGTTTTCGTTGCCAAAATTTTAATTTTGTGGCCACAGCGACTTCCATTTTCAACAGAAGTGGCATAAACAACTTTGTAATCACTAATGGATTCAGGAAATCCCAGTAGATGGGTTCCATTAAAACAAAACAAAAAAATCCTGTCGACATTAAGAGCTAGACAGACCAAACCGTAGCATGAGCCTATAATTTTCATACATGGATGTCTGGGATATGGCTTGATTGATTTCACCATCAATGGAAAATCAAGGTTTACTAACGCACCTTCACCAGTAAAACATGTTGAACAGTCCAAGGATAGAAGACCAGAAGATGATGATATAAAGACTTTTGAGGTCTCAACAGGCTAGCTTCTGCTGCATCAAGGAATTGGAAACCAGAGACAGCCATGTTATGCTCAGGCGCTTAAACCGTCCCAGAGACTACACAGGCAACCATGAGAGTATCTCGGCCAGGATTTCAAGAGGATGAAGATCTAACATTTTCTTCATTTTGGAAATTTTGCCAAAATATCTGAATCGCTAGTCTCAATCTCTTCAGCCTTCAGTTTATAGAAGGCAGAAGTCAAAGCACAGTCATATGTAAATTTCATTGTATTAACCAAAGCACAGTCATAATAGCAACAACTAATTTTTCATGATAAGAAAGCTACAAATGCTGATTGCAATGCAAACATCTGCAGCTATAAGGACAATCTTAGGCTTTGCTCGTATTTGCTGTCTTGTTCCAGCAGTTTGGGGATCCCTACGTCATGCATCGAAACTCGAAGATAAACTTAACTTTAGTGAGTCGATGGTGATCCTCTATCTTATACAAGTTAATCCACCACATGTAGCTTATTCAAGATGACTTCACAACTTCCTACACCATAAACCGCAATGCAATTCAATTTTGCAGAGTCGTGATAGGTATATCTTCAAGACATCAATGTGATAGCAAATCGCTGTGAAGCTTCACTGGATCATGCCTTTCGTATGAATTTGCATTAAGCATTGAAGTTTTCAGTAGAGCCACAGTTTGACTCCCGCCATGAAATGATTCTGGTATGCAGAGAGAAGGGAAGAACTTACTTCAAATGATACATATTCACTGAAGAAAAATTAAAATCCATCCGTGACTTTAATGCCAGCATTCTTATCCCATTCCTCTGGAGGAGCAACATCTGCCATAATAGCTTCCTGTCCACGCCAGAGAACCTGGACACAGCATTCCAGCATTAGCCCATTCAACAAAAGCAAGCATGATATATAATGTGGTGCATCACAACAATGTGTATCTAAACATAAATGCATGAAATTACCTTGTCGATGACTCCAAATTCCTTGGCTCTTGTAGCATCCATATAGTACGGTCTTCTCATTGCATTAGCTACCGTCACTTCTGACTAGTGAGAAATCGCAATTCATAGAGTTAGTTCTCTAATTTACTGTAATTTGAATTCATCAACAAAGAGTTTTGATTTAATGAAACCATACATTTTCAGAGTGCTTGGCCAGAAGTTTCACAAGGGTATCCCTGTTTATTATTGCCTGCATAAATAATGAAAAGTTACAGGGATTGTTTTTCTTTAAACCCCTCTAAACTTGAGAATAAATAACCATAATATGCCCAAAATCAGCCACATTGTTAAAACGCCATGAAGAACAAAAGAGAAAGGAGAATGCACTTAAAAGATTACCATTTCACTGTCATTCTTAGTGTCATTTAAATGGCAAGAGACAATATAAAAGGCCTGACTAACCTCTTTTGCACGAATAAGAACATCACTAGCAGGCATTAGCCCAGATGACGGAACACGAGGTTGTTGAATCATGGCTGAAACAGAACTCCAGTTAACACTTGAGACTAGACAAAATAGAAGGAGCATCAATCACATGTTAAAGAACCCCTCATCATACCTTTGGCATGAGGCATCATAAACCGTTTGCCCTTAGTTCCAGCTGCAAGTAATAAACAAGCTTGGCCTATAGCTGCTCCCACAGCAACTGTATGTATCTGCAAAGTCAAGAACAAACGTGTAAAATGAGAAGCATAAAGATTCATAATCTAGCAGTCCTTCAATGAAACTTCATGGAACATTCAGAAAATAAATCATTACTTATCTACCCTCCGTTAAAACACAATACCTAAAAACTATAATAATAGTAACAACAGAGATTGCAGCCACTCCAATGCTATCTCCAGCTTCACCACAATACTTATTTTATATTAATTGCCAAGAAACCTCACGAGCCTGATTACATCACATCACACTAACAACATGATTAACCAATCACCATTACCATCACCAAGAGAATGAAAAGAAGAGAAATCAAACAATTTCAGGAAAAAGGAAAGTCACCTCATTTTTTAACTGCATCATTGCATCATAAATAGCAAAACCTTCACTCTCCAACCCAACCTGCAAGAAGTAACTAATGAATACTCAAGAAGGAAAACATAAATTACAAAAAATACAGCAATATTTATCTAGGGTATAACAACACATATAGCCAGTTCGAAATTAGGTTGTATTAAGCTGTCAGGTTTTCAACAATGTACTGGAAATAAAATTGCCGTAAATTCAGACATCCAATCCTAAACCCAACTGTCAAAATTTATAAGTTGCCACAATATTTATTGCTATGCTTGTAGATGTATCAGCTATGTATTTACAGTTGTATAAATATTAGAAAGAAATCTTCAAACTCACTCAGTTCATTCATCCTAAAGAGAGGCCACCATATAAGTTATGTGATATGCCATGTCAAATGCAATAGCAATTACATACAAAACAATACAAATACAATATTTCAAATGTAAAGCAATAGGATATAGGTTTGTTGGGATTCAGATGCAAAGCTCACCGATTCACCATCATCACGAGTTGTACCCGTAGAATTTATGTAAATATATATTGGTTCTTTGGGATCCATCCATTGCAGATACATCAGCTCTGCTACAACCAGCTCTGTCACAGCAGGCACCAACTGAGAAACATAAAAGGTTAACTTGCCCAACAGACTAAAATAGGACAGTAACAATGAAACTTATAAACAATATAATTGACATCAGAATCCATAAACATTTATGCCATGATTGCTAGAAATAACCACAACCAATTATTCTTTCGTGAGAGTATATTTATGGTTCCACATTAGATAGTTGTGCTAATATGTTTCCACTGAATCACTGAACTGCAGATAGAGATTTAA
The DNA here is from genome assembly GCA_032401905.1 of Swietenia macrophylla. Lineage (NCBI taxonomy): Eukaryota > Viridiplantae > Streptophyta > Magnoliopsida > Sapindales > Meliaceae > Swietenia > Swietenia macrophylla. Next base: position 450,462 of record CP135571.1, on the reverse strand, counting down.
TTAAACATAAAGGCTCATTCACATAATCCCACTAGCAGAACTCTCACCGGCATGCCAATGTAAACAATTCTCCCATGAAGAAGCAGTGAAGGCAAATCTGGAGGCGGTGTATCTGGCCTATGCTCATTATATGAAACCAATCTTTCCACCTAATATTTTTACCAATACCAACATAAATAACATCAATTGAGCAAATTCAAACTCACATAAATCATTAATCACTACATCACATTACCCTGCACAAACACTCAAAAACATCAATTTCTAAACACTTAAAATATGCAGATAATAATACAATATTTGCATAAACCCAGAGTTTATTTCTTGTACTCCTCTAACAAGCTCTTAAGCAATTACAACCCCACTAAAACACACAAAACCCAGAAAAATAAACTTGTTAATTTAATATCGGGCCAAAAGCTAGACACTTCTCACTTCTCAGCTAATCTGAGTTGCTAATTACTGAACTTCATATTAACCTAAACAATAACCCAAATTAAAAAACTTAAGAAAACGAAACAACAAAACAAATTAAGTCCATAAACTATTTTCCTATGAGTGCTCAGTAAGAGCTTACTTGCGCAGGAGAGGCCATGAGAGTGGCAGACTCGTAGATATCCAAATAAGGCGGCATTTCAGAGTTCACAGGACGGTTGAGAAACGTTTCTGGGGAGCTGGCAGCGACCGAAGCGAGCTTGGAGAGAAACGGGTCCTTAGGGTTAATGGGTGGCACGGGAATTTTAGCCGAGTTTTGAGAACCGATACAAGAGGAACAAAGAGTCTTGAAATTTCGGCTGTTTCTAAGAGAGTGAATTGAAGTAGACGGGACTGAAGCCGCCATGGGCGCCTGCAAGAAACAAGGGGACATGGTTCCCGGTTGGAGAATTCTGTGTATGAATTTCTGGTGTTGATACGGTTTGTACGAACTGAAGTAACTAGAAAAGCGTGAGAAACAGAACCGATGATTCTTCTGTTTGAGTCTGGAGTACTCGGCCAGCAAGGGATTGTGTTGGACTAGGGGCGGATTTATCGGATCATTTGAATGGGCTAATGCTAGTTGCGCCTGCATTTTTTGGATTTGGGGCCATTGATTATTGCATTTTATGCTGAAATAAATATGTGAATTATTATCTTGTTCTCGGAATTACTTCCAGAAAATATTAAAAAACTACCACCCAATTTATGCCACAGTCAGTAACACCAACCATGTTTACAAAATTAAATTGTTACATAATGTTCGCATCAAGCTTGACACAGTGTATGAAGATCATCTACATAAATAACTCATAATTGGAGATCATAATCTTCATGCTGCTACAAAGCACCTACTTTTTGACCCACTTCCGGAAACCCAGATGCCAGAAATTTTTTCATTTCCTGATCGAAGTATTTGAGTAATATACAGAAGAAACTAAAAAGAAAACAAGCTCCAATACAGATATGTTTACGACTCCACAGATTTACCACAATACCAAAAAGCTTTATAATCCAACAATTTTTACCAATACATATCAGAAAGAAAACATTTTCACTCCACAACTTGCAATAAAATCACAATGCCACAGAACAAACTATCAATGCACAGAAACATCAGATTCATGTGCAGCCGAAACCAACGGCTGTGATTCAGCAACCTCATTGCTGAAGACCTTAGCAATCTTCTCAATAGGAACCAATGGCAAATAAGTGGAAACCTTGTACCCCTTCTCTGCGGTGCTAAGAACTGTTTGGTTGTACTTTTCGGAGCAATAGGCAGCAGTTGGCACGATGACTTGAGCCACGTGAGGGAAGAGTGGCATCTGGTTGAGTTTGCGCCAAGTTGACACAGCACATTGCTCGGCTTTTGGCTCATAAGCGGAGTAGAGTTCCTTGGCTGTTGGCTCGCACTTGGTGTAAACCGATTTTGCAATCCCTGAGGCAGTGGCCGCCACACCAGTGGTCTTTACTTCAGAAGCCACGGATCGTGCGACCACTGGAGCCATTTGAGCCGCAGAGCAAGCTTGAGCAGGGACTTGCTTCATGACTGGAGGCACAAGACTGTCCAGCTTGGTCACAGACTCATAAACCTGCGATCGTGTGAACAAATTTTCAGTGCTTTACATCATTTTCATGTTAACATCATTCCCTAGGGCCTGGAAGACCAAATCACTATATGTTTGTAAAGTTCAGCATTATACGTTCACCAAAGCTGAGCAGAGTATTCACCAGAATCTGTGCTTGAATGTTTTTATGAAGCTAGTAATTAGAGATCGAAAGACTAGACTTGAATGCAAATTTTATCTTACCATTGTAAGAAAATCAACAAAATTCAACTTCATGAGGACACTATGGTCTAAAACTCAAAGTCATGCTCATTAAACAAGTCTATCACACAAGTGATTGAATATAAATTTACCGAATTCAAAATATTGAGGACTTACCTTGCGATCAAGGTACTTAAGGAGCTCAATCGGGATACCCTGGTACTTACCGTACACAGGTCCAACCACACTCTTAACTGTTCCCTCGATGGTATCAACTCCAGGTTTCAATGGCCCGGACTTATCTTTAGCATAACCATAGAGGTTAGCAAAGCGCATCAACGCATGAATTGTAGCCACTTGCACAAACGCCAAATATTTCAGCCTCTGATCCTCCTCAGTAGCCTTGAAAAATGACAATTACATACCAATAAAGTCAGCTTCAACTTCATCCTAGGGAGCAAACAAGAAACCCCACAAAACATTCTATAAAGAAAGCCCGTTTTATAATTTAACAAGACATTTATTGACATTTTTTGTGTAAAAAGCTTTGCCTAAGCCTCTACTTCACTGGTTGGTTTCCGGCAATATTATAAACTAACAAATTTTTGAAAAATAAAATAGAAAACTTCAAATGAATTTCTTATTTTCAGAAACAAATTCATCAGTCTCTATCATCGTGCAGGAGAATCATTTCCCTTCTGGAAAAATTTCATACAAGAAATCTACCCAAAAAAGAAAAACCAAAGTTTCTAAACAACAAATTTAAGAACGTTTGTGGCGTATAAAGCCTCTGATCTCTGTTTTTCTTCTGGGAAGTTTTGTACAATCAAATTAAAAGCCAGAATCCCCAAAAGCAAAAAATAAATAAATAAATAATAACGTGTCTATTCTGGGTTTCCTCAGCAACATTACATATATAATCCAAGAGAAGAAACATAAACCTGATCATAGAACAGCAATACAACGACTCACCATGTTCTGTTGCGACTGCACGTTCTCTTCGGCCATGATCAAAATCGAAACGCTATTGTAAATGGGAAACGATGACGTAAACGCAAACTTGTTTCTAAGAGTTCAGAGATATTGGTGAACGGTGGGCGGGTGTCGAAGCGTGACGAATCTATATTTATGGGAAAAGAAGAAATCTGCGTCAGAATCGGTGTGAACGTGCGGCGTTGGCGAAAGGGCGGTTATGCCACGTAGCCGCTTGTTATTGATTGGCTTACGCGGCGTTCAACGACAAGTTGTTGACTGCTTAGGAGTTAAGTTACTTAACGTGTCAATATATCGGTGATTGCAAATGGTATAGAATATGCTCATTTTTATTTCAAGGTGCGAAAGCGTAACCAACGTTGAGAGTCTCTTAATTTTTTTTTTCCTTAATTTTTTAAAATTTTAATAATATATAAATATAAAAAACAAAAAAATATTATTATTATTTTAATAAATAAAAATTAATTAAAAATACAAAAAAGTTATGATATGATTCTAATTCAAGAGCTATTAAGTTATTGATTCTATTGATTCGAGAGTGTCCGAAACACTCTCGGGCTGTGCTAGTTCGTGACGCCAAAAACTAATACTTCTTTCTCATTATAACAGGGAGTATATTGATCTGTAATTATGTACTGATAACCCAACTTTGAAGATGAAGTTCAGTCACACATCAAGAACTATCTACATTGTGGATAGGGCCATTGGGACACCATAAAGAATTAATGTCTTGTTTTCTGAGAACTGGGTGTGCATGATGGCTCTTTCTACTTGGTTGCTTGTGTACTTCAACACCGCAGTGAGATGCATGCTTCAGCAACCATGCCATGATAATTACTTTTCTACTCTCATGACTTCATCATCAAATAGGGAAATGAGGTCTGCAAGAGGAAAAGGGAAGGGTCTTCCAATATCATTTGCTCGTGTTTTATGTTGCACCACCCCTCAAGGTCTTTAAATGTGCAATATTTTATGTGTTGATCGTTTAATAGGATTCGGAGCTGGTATTCTCTTGGTCACAACTCTCCTATTCTGTTTCCTAATTGTAAAACATGCAGAATCTGTTAATGCCCGCTCAAGTTACGATAGGTGAATGCCGAAGTGATGGCCTCTCATTTGCTCTTCCAGTTCTGCTTTCTTGATGAGAGGGACAAACTATGAAACATTAGAGAATTGTTTTTACCAAATAAAGTGATTAAAGTATGATTTTATAAAAATTTAGGGACCAAAATGAAATCCTCCACAATTAGAGATTCGAAACTTGTTCATAGAAGGAAGAGGAAAGATTCTAAAACTAGCAAAAGCAAGATTTGTACGGCCCTTCGGTAGACTTCAAGCTTTGCAAATGGGCCTGTGATGGGCCCATCACGAGGAACCCAATCAAATTGCCACCAAAAGAAGGTGAAAGTTGGTATAATCCGAATCATTGTGTTTTGTATTTTTATAAACAAAAATACAGTTTGTCAACTTGTAAGTTGTAACAACCAAGTCCCTGCCTACTAAGAGTGACAATTTAGGTTACTACAGCATTGGACAACACAAATTTGATATGATAAATAATTAGAATTCATCTAAAATAAGTTATATTTATATTTGACACATCACAGACATGTCATGTCTACCTGAATTACTACTGACTTATATTGAAACGATAAAATTACTCTTATACTTGTGAAATCTAATCAATTGGAGCAGGTAACTAAGAAGCATGTTAAAGAGGCTTCATAGAGTCACTATTCAAGGACCTATTTATTACAAATGAATAAGTTTTATCTTTGTTGGTAAAAGCATAAAAATTTTGGGACCAAATGTTATTACCACAAATTGAATAAGGCAATTTGACAATTATAAATTCTTTTTTTTTTTTCAACTTTGAGATTATATGTTAATAAGCTATTGGGATTGCTTTCATTGAATAATTCAACCATTCCATATGACTCACGAGAAGGATTTTTTTATATAGAAAAATTCCAAGTGGGAAAAGGAATCAATTGCAAACACATTTGATAGTGATTTGTGACCTTCCAGATTGTGATTTCAAGTCGTAAATGGTAGTATGGTATAGTGGGTGGATGAAGCGTAAACATCCCCAGGAAAATTTTCATTGTCTTGTTATTGCAGTTCACAAAACAAAAGGTTTTGTTCTACCTCAACTCGAAGAAAGGCATATTTTCTGTTTCCAACAAAAGGATGGATCATATGCTTGGGGATGACAATAAGAATATTGGAATTGCAAGTATATTTTGCTTGCATTTTCCTGGAGAGTTCCTAAATTCCTCACCGACAGTTAATGATTGCTTTGGCTAATGGGTGTGTTGTTTCATGCTTAACACTTGGAAATTTGAATGAATTCCCTCCATCATTTATCCCCCCTCAAAAGGGATAAATCGTACTATCAATTATTAGTTTTGTTGTTTAATCCGTTGGAATATTACTTTTGAATAGCATCTGCTCAGCACAAGTTTCTTTTGATTCTCTTTAAGTTGATGACAACTCAGAATTGCAACTTTGCTTAACGTTTTCTATTTGCCCATTTACCCTATACATTTCATTTGCTCGTATTCTCTCATTTATAATATTTTCCTTGACAAATTGAAGGAAAAGCCAAGGAAGCTAACGCTACGAGTTGTCAATTTTTAAAACTGAGGATGGAATAACCTAAACCCACCATACCTAAATTAAGGGGAAAAAATGGAAAAGCCCCAGAATACAGTAGTGGATCCTAAAGTTCAAATCATACGAGAACATATGAGCAATAATATGCAAAAGAAACATTGAACAAAATGCATTATTTTACAGAGACAAATCCAGAAACTTCAAAACAAATAGAGCCAAAACCAGGGATCTCTCCACCTAAAACAACAAAAATAATCAAAGAAAATATAAAATTTAGAAGCACCCATTACCCATATAGCATATTATAGCACTTAAAACAAAAGAAAAAGGGGAAACGAAAAATAAAACAAGAGAAAAAGAATAATTCGAGTTATGTTTTACAACAGACATCCAAATATAATAACATTATAACATTACAACAACAGTATTTTCATCAATAACAACGAAGACCCATCACCGACTTTTCCTCCTCCGTGTATAACAATCAAACCCATTTCGAAAAAAAAAGAAAAGGAAAAAGAAAGGAAATTAACCCCTGCACCTTGTAATGGCACTGCAGCCACGCTGATAGGGATTAGCCTGGGAGCTACCCTGGCAGTTGTAGTAGGATGCGCCACGTCGAGAGCAGGGTACAGTGTTCCTCTGCAGCGCACCGTAACTGATGTACTTGCTGGTGGCCAAAATGCGCCTGTTGATCTCTGAGTCCAGCGCAAACTCCTCTTCCTCAATCACCAATGATCCGCTGGGAATCCAACCCAGGTGGTGCTGGTAGTCTCCGCTAGCATCAACGGTGGATGACGAGTTCATAATGAAAACCGTGGCACAAATCGCGAGGATGAATGTACAAGAACTGAAGAAGTTGGCCATTTTATCTCTTGCACTAGTTTTTCCCTCTCCTTTTCTTTCTTGATTTCTCGAGTGACTCTTTCTCTTCTCTTCTCGTTCTTTCTTCCTTGTTGCCGGTCGTGGTGGGGGTGGGGTGAAGGAGACTTGCGAGTTGTTCAGAGTCTTGTTCAACTGAAGATAAGGGCCAGCTGGGACTTATAACCGTTCTATGGTAAGCATTTGACATTGGCTTTGCACATAAATTACGTGAATGCCATTGGGTATGGTTTGGGACGCGAGCTCATGGACGGCCGCGGACACCACTTTAATCATTTGAAAATATTGTAGTATTGGGTTATTTGGCTCCTTGCGCTTTTTTTTTTTTTTTTTAAAAGATAGTAACTTGCAAATTTAATTGGGATGGTTGTAAGATTAAAGATAGCATATTCTCTTATAAATTTTAAAATCAAAGGTCATTTTCACATTTAAAATTATTTTTATTAACCAAAAAATGTTGACATATTAATGGTGCATGAATTTCAATTATTTTCTACAAGTAATAATTAAATTGATCTTTAAAATATATATTATCTTCTTTTATTAAAGTATATGAGAATAGAGAAGTCATCCGATTATTTAAATTTTAAACAGACTCTCCATTAAAATAGGTTAGTTTCAAAAAAGAATTATAAACATTAATTTCTCACCTTTATAATAATTTTATTGATAATTTGAGTAATTTGTTGCAAATTTGGTTTTGACTTGGAGCATTGGATGTAAAATGCGTGAAAGTAAAGCCACAATGAGTTGGTTACAAGTTAGAAGGGGGAGGAACCCTGTTCTCTATTTGAATTAACTAAGGCAGCCTCGTAAATAAGATGAAAATAATGGCCACAATCATTAATTCTGAGTTAGGAGCAATTAGTTGACCAATTTGTTTATATATCTCTCTCTTACTAAGTCGGTATGAAGAAAGAGAAGAAAAAAAAAATAAATAAATAAAAGAAGAGAAGTGGAAAGACGGCATCTAGGGTTAGCACTTGTTCCCATAACAAGTCCGTCCAAAGAATCTCTTACCTGAAGCACGTTTTCTGTTTTCCATCTGGCCGCCTAATCCCCCTTTTTTTTTTTTTACATTAAACCAGTTCCGTCACCGTTAATTACGGGGGCCGTTTGTTATTGGTTGTAACGTCTGACTTATAACTTTTGTTTTATCTCATCTGAACTACAATCGTTAAGTAGATAGATCCAAATATATATATATATATATATATTTCACTAATTGTTTATTTATTTGGATGCCAAATATATAATACAATTATTACAATACGATAACGAGTTAATTGAAACTTCAAGTGTTTACGTTAATAGAATAAAAACTTGTAAATTAATAACTTATTATAAAAAAAAAAAACTATCGGAAATATTTTTAGACGGAGTTAGGTGTAAGAAATACCAGTCGATGTATCATTGACGTAGTAGCCGTTATGAAGGTAGGGGCCCAACACAGATCACCAGACGGTGTATGCGCGTTGCAGAAACGAAAACTTCCTCAAGCCAGCTGTCTCTTAACAATCTTTCTTCTACAAAAATCATTATATATATATATATATATTTACAAATTAAAAGCTTTTTCTATATTTAATAATTAAAAATCTCAAAAATTAATAAGAACGAGAAAGAGGTGGGGAAGACATTCTCTTATAATATCCGTAAATTTCTAAATTCACAAACAAACTAGTTAGGAGTTCTGGAATTTGTTCTAACCTTTTTGACCTTGCAGATATGGCCTCTGACATCCTTGATTGATTAAGTCCTTATTTTTTTAATGGCAGTTGACAGTTTCAAAGGACCTCACCAGTTACTGCAGAAATAACAACACAAAAATCCCTGAGTGCTCTGTTTCAACTCTGAAATCTTCCAAACCTACCACGAAAGAAATATGACATGCTGGCATGTAAGCATTGTTCAGGGATCATGTTAACATGCATAAGAGAACGTTCAAACCATGAGTTAGATAGGTCCCATCCATAGTTATTAATGATTCTTCAATCAACAAAATCCAACAAGAAGTTGGGAATCCAGATATGACTCCTTCATCAGCAGGCTAAAATTGTTTCAACCATGTTTACCTTAATCTAGTCAGAGCACAGTGCCCTTCTGATACCTAAACAAGAACAATTTTTAGATACATGTGACATCATATTTGTTCACCAATTAAAGACTCAGAATGTTACTAATAACCGTTTACATGCTGAGATATTACATTTTGGTCGGTTAGTTATCAAAAGATCGCAATTTTGATGACTCATAATTTGGATCTCAGTAACATGGTATTTCCCATCCTTCTCAGTTTGGTGTACAACCATATTCTAGAGATATTTTCAGTGGAATCATGATGCATTGAAAGGCAATCTTCCTAGGGCTCTTCTAGATACCATCTGCTATACTGATGAAGAATGGTCATTACATATATTTCTCATCAATGATGTATCCTTAAAGCAAAGCCACAATTTTTACTAACGATCTACTGCATGCCTTCTGTGGCCATCACTTACAGCACACGTCAATCTTCTTCTCGCTAGTGCAGTCGGTCATTTCTATACAAGCTCAATACATTGCATGCTTATGCTTAACATTCTATCCCAAGAAGTTTAGTAGAGGCTACTTATAATGGTGAACAAAGGGTTTTGGTTTGGAAATCTATGTCAAGCACGCTATGATTCAGTGAATAAGAACATCCTATAAAAATCAAAACTACTATTTACTACATATTCATAACAAACAACCTAAATTTGGAGTATCAGTTGATATATCCATGATGGTTCTCACACAAGTAAGTTTTGAACCATCCACCAACCCTCTGACCCAACCTTGGGAGCTTCTCCCCACCCCAGTTTCCTTTAACATGTTGTGCCTAAATATTATCATTTTGTGAAAGGTAAAGTAAACAATTATTTAAGACACCTTATTAATTGTCATGTTGGATCCAATAAATATGTTTGGTGGATAGCTAAAAGAGGTAAATGGAAAAGGAATTATTCAAATTGGGTCCACAAAATAGCCTACTAGGATGAAAAACATAAATGACAATTAAATATATGATATCATCTAAAACTTGTGCTATTGACAGTAAAAGCTATTCTTATGCATAAACTAGCTCATGCTTAGAGAAGCCAGAGTATGCAAGGTATGCGACTCACTGCAATTGACACTTCATCCTAACATAAGCCCTAAAGAAACCACTACTGCCAACATGTGTGGTTAAACCTTTTAATTACTTGTAATGTTTCTTATTAAAAGCTTTACAATCTTAATGCAGTATGAACCTATTAAGTGATTTCATTTCTGTCAAACTGATGCACACAGTCTTATGGAAGCAGGGCCACTGAGTTATAAATTACTATCAAGGTAATTTCAGACTGGACAGTGATGCTTGCTAACAGAAAAGCTACAAAAGAAGCAGAACTACTGAAATTAGTAACTTATCACTCAAAGAGAAACAAGACAAAGGGATCCACCAAAGCTACTGTTGTTCGTAACATTGCGGAGTTGACACCACACACAGTTGATCATCCTTGTGATCCTCATCATCATCCTCATTTGCATCTACCCAATTACTAGGATGACGTTGTGAAATACCTCAACCATTAATTTGAGACCTTTCTGAGGGCAAAATATTGCAAAAATTTTAGTTACTGCAGGAGTGACAAATATTGCAAAAATTTTAGTTACTGCAGGAGTGACAAAATTTCCAAAATAACTAGTCCTATCACTGACCTTGAGCTTGTTCTGCTTGATTATTTTCTATAGGATGGGAGCTAATATAACAGTCAAGGAATTGCAGTCAAAAATGGTCACCAAGAATTGTGTTTCATGCAAATAAGGCCATTCTAACCACCACCATAAAAAAGGTTTAGATTATGTAGGGTAATTACAGTGTCCTCAATTTCCATGGAGGAAAAGGCAAAAGACAATGACAAGAATAAAAATAATCACTAAAAGGAATGAGAAACATAGTCGTGATATTTCATTATTACATCCCACACATTAGAGATCCTTATGCTTTACCTCCCACGCTGCCTGTTGTTCCTGCTTTACTTCCAATAAACAAATAACAAATATATTCCGCAATTGACCACAATATTGACACTCAACCCTGCATCTGTATTCAATGCTCTAACATCCAGTTCAAACAGTGGCCATAAAACTTTAAACTGACAAATTTCCTGTAAAGAATGAAGGACAGATGAACTTGAGGCATGCATAGTCAGTCTTCAGAAAGACACACAAACATGAGCATGCAGACACAGAAATTCATTGATAAAGATGCACAACAGTAAGTATGAAGGGAGAGAGTAAGAGCTACATCCACTTTTCGGATACGCAGTTGGACCTGCAGCAACATTTTCTCCTGCAGATGTATCTCTTGATGTTTGCATTGGGCTAATCCTATGGATTTCCCTCTCTGCACTGCCATTCATATTTCTTTGCACTTGAACCTGCCTTTCTTCCACACCATTACCACTTCTTGCTGCACTTCCTGCAGCAAATTTAAGTGTGTAACATATTGGACTCAAAACAAATTGTCACCATTAAAAAAGATACTGAATATTTACCTTAAAGTTCAGACCAAACTCTGGTATGATCAGATTGGTGCTCAGAGACATTCACTCTGCATCTCTCTTGTTGAGCTTGAGACCCATTACTGTGACCATTCCCACCAGGTATTGTGGAAGCCGCTTGATGAGGTTCTGAGGAATTGGCTACACAAAGCTATGATATCATCATGGTTGCAAGTATGAGTGTAGCATCAAAACTTGAATTCGACCTGTCATCTCGACCAAATTTCAGTGCCGTTAGTACTGGCCTGTTTCCCCGTGTACGATTTTTCAAAATTATTTTCACATTCAGATAATGTAATTTTTTCATTTAAAAAGGTTTAATGGTAAGCAAGACAGATAAGTTTTTGATACTTGATATTGCTATTTGTAACTAGAAGTAATACTCTTTGTCATTGTCAGTCTACGTTATGGCATCTATATCTACTGGAAACTGGTAGTTTACCATGAAATTCATAACATGAGTAGAACTCTTTGGAAGAAGAAAAAGAACTAAATGAAAGCATGTACGAAATTGATAAACTGGTATAGCAATGAAAACCATCTTACTCGCCTGCTTTGTCAAAAATAAGTGTATGTCAACTTCGCAGCCCTCGCAAAAAGCAGAAAAGCCTGAAATTTCAAAAAGAAAGAAAAATAAATGCATAATCCCAAATGCTCATGGAAGTAAGTTGCATTGCCCAGATTACTTGATCTAGTATATGAAAAGCATCACGAAGATTTATATTTATAGTGCCAGCTCTTGGTCAGAATAGTATTGTGTCTAAATGGTAATGGGGCTCTTCAGATATTGTATGACATAAACACAATTAAATCTCAGCACAATCTCGTCCCAGAGCATAAGTTACCATACCTTCAATTCCTTCACACTAAATGTCACATCTACAGGATCTCTGGAGTGAGTATATTGCACAAACTCCTCTGTTGGATCAATCCATAGTTGGGTGTATAATGTAGAGTCACTTTCTGCATATGAAAATGGAAGCACAAAGCCTCCTGTTGGTATAACTTCATGAAGAAAAACAAAAACTTACCTTTGGTCAGATCTATATAACTTCTCAGTTCAACAGCTTCTCCTCCAATTTCACTTGCAGCATCAGAAGGTAAGGAAATGAGTTCTGTAGCAATGACAGTAATCTCCTGAAGGGATGATTGAAAATTAGAAAGCAATCTGTTGAGATCACATGGCCTCACTACAAAGTTACTTGGGAATCTTCTCCTATCAAGGGATAGATGTTCCATGTCAGGTTCAACATTGAAAGTAATCCAATATGCTTTCATCATACCAGGACATAATACATTAAAAGGTTGTTCAAGGGAAACTCAAAATAAATAACATAGGAAGGTTATGCAAAAAGAATATCTGCATTGTGCTCCAAGTCCATATTCAAAACTTATTATCTTTGAATCTGATAGCTGCATCAATTTTCAAAATACCTAGTTTAACAGGGCAAGGGTGTCATTGTCTCTCTAATGTTATATACTGAAGATTGCTATTGTAATAGGCGCTCACCCGGAAACCAGTCCCACCATAATCAAAACAGCCCCAAATCAAGTTATAGTTCAACAAGCTACAATTCATGATCTGCAGAACAAGATATTGCTGTGCTGTGATATCAAAACAATCACAAATAGCTTTCCATAATATGGATGATTTCATTTATGATTAAACTCCACCGTCAAAGTACCATGTTAAGCACTTCAGAGAGATTTCAAGTCTCCATGCAATCACTAATTACATACCACCTTTTCTCCTCTTGGTCGTCAACCATGGTGCAGCAATATAGAATTGGCAATCACCATACATGCAAACCCATCAATTAGTCTACTTTAGACAGGTAGCTTTCTCACTTCTCATAATAATCAGCACAGAACTATTCAGCGATAAACAACACATACAATAACAAACACGAGGAAAAGATACCATACTGTTATAGCATTTCAGAATCCACCGCACTTTCGATGCATCAGGATGGGGCAATTGCACGGTCAGATTATCAACACTTGCCGTACGTGTCCTGAGAACAGCACAAACAACCTAAGAAAATTAAATCAAAACAAACGCTAGGCTAAAAAAATCCAGACAATTCTAATTAAAAACAATGAAATATTATATCATACCTTTAACAGCACACCCACTGAACTTGCGCACCAGAAATGGTATAGACATAAAAGAAATCGGGCTTAAATGTAATAGACTGATAGGCAGACCGCGTGGACTTAAGTGTGTGGAAAACAAGCTGCAAAAACCAAAGAAAAGGAAAATCAAGAAATTAGCGGAACGATTTAAATCAAATAGAATTTAACTTTTTGGCGTTACCAAGTGAGATTCAGTTCTTCGAAAAGCAAAATAATCAATGTTATAGACTCGGAAACTTTAATTCCGTTGGTTTCCGTTCAATTCCTCTGACCAAACAGAGCCTCACAATGGTACTTCATCCACCTGATTTTCAGTTTACCTCTACTAATTTTTTAATGAATAAATACAAACCAATCGGTTTATGTTCTTCGAAACCTTGATATGAACATAGAATCCTAACTATGGCAATTAGATTACTCAATCACCAAACAAAAACACTGTCTAATGAGCTCAAAATCCAGAAAATGTACGAATTAATAAGCAAATCAGATCAAATCAAATCAGGTGCTCGAATATAACGGTGGAATTAGAAAATTGTTGAAGGAAATTGATAAACGAGGAGAGCGGTTACCTGAGAAGAAGAAGCTTGAACGACGAGCTCGTTACCTACACGCGCGAGGCACGTGATGGACCTGGCGAAGGTCTTCATAGCGTTCCTGTTGACAGTGAATTCCATCGTCTACTTACTTTTTTTGGGCTCTCGCGCTCGCGCTTATAAAATGAGAATTGATGTTGGCGGGAAGGGGAATGGCTCTGTTGCATGGGGCTTCTTGTTAGCCGTTGATGACGGTTCGGGCCCACAGTCAAGTTTTGTGGAAGGTCTATAATTTTCTTGTACGAACACAAATGTTAAAAAATTACAAAAATTTTTCGTTTTTATTCTTAACTATTTTTTTAATTTATTATATCATTAAATTCTTAAATATACCGATTTTTGCTTGCACTATTTGAGATTAAATTCATAATTAATGTTAATACGATAATAATTTTTTTAGAATTTTATATATTTTTATTTAATCTTTATTTTTTAAAATTTTATGAATGGATGATTAGTATATAAAAATTAATTGTTTGAGACAATAAATTATTTTGTCCAACCAATAACAAATAACATATCCTAAAATTTTGAATTTCAAATTGAAAATTAGTTAAAATATTCAAACCCGATATTCAATACCATACATTAATTAAAAAAAACATGTCCAACTTGTGTGCTAAGAATTCTTCTTACCTCTTTGACATGTTAATACAATCTTATATAACTTTGATTACGAAACAATAATAATAATAATAATTTTCATGTGTTCACTTCGATAGTTTACGACTCCACATAAAGCTCAAGGTTACATTCACATTCTTTTAAAATAATTTTTATTAGCTTAAAAAATTACATAATTTACGCTCAAATAAATTAAAAAATTTGACATTAAAAGTTATAAATTATATACAAATTTAAATTTAAATAATACAAATTTATCTACTTCTTGCAAACTTTAATTTATATGAATGATTAGTTTTAAATATAAAGTTATTTTAATATCTATCAACTCACCCTATTATTTGAAAATCTTTATCTCATATGGTAACAATTACTAAAATTATACCAATATCTTTAAATGCATTTAACCGGCGTGTAATTAAAAAAAAGAAATGATCCTTAAAATTTTATTTATTTAACGGACGAGAGCACATGTAAAACAATCAATTTATTATACTACTCAAAACATTTACTATAGTTAATAATAGGATGCTATTTTTGTTATTTAAAAAATAATTAGATTAGTTAAAACATTGTATAGTTAGTTTGAAAGACAAATTTATTAGCCTTGTGAAGTATTTTAAGTAGCAGGACAACTTATTAATACATATGTATTTTAAGGAGCAGGACAAGAAACGACATCGTTTTGCTAGCCGCGGTCATTTAACCCAATATTTTCAGGGCATTGTCGTCCATCAGTTGCTATTAGGGTTTTGACGCGACACCTATATAAACATCCACAGGCAACTTCGTTTCATCTCATTAGCGCATCACAGTTGTAGTCTCGCCTTTTCCTGGTACTCTCTATTTCCTCTTTCTATCTCAATTTCTCCGCCTTACAAGTAAGTGCTATTGCTTCAATTTGGTTTTGACAGCAGTAAATTTGTTTTGAATCAGGTGTTTTGAGATTAGTGTTTCCCGGAAGCAAAAAAAACCAGCCAAGATGCAGAACGAGGAGGGTCAAAACATGGATCTCTACATCCCCAGGAAATGGTATGTATGCTAACAACGGCGTAGTTTCCTTTGGCAACGAGTTGAAATTCATTCATAGTCTATTTGGCATTGCAGCTCTGCTACCAACAGGCTGATCACCTCCAAGGATCATGCCTCAGTTCAGATCAACGTTGGGCACTTAGATGCTGATGGCATTTACACCGGCCAATTCACTACCTTTGCGCTCTGTGGATTTGTCCGCGCTCAGGTTTGAATATCTCAATGTTCTTAAGCCAATATTTCCCCGGTCTTAAGCGCGTGCTTGTACGTTTTGTTTGTGACTGCCTGCTGTTGTGCTTGTATTAGTTTTCTAAGTTTATTGAGAAGTGGATTAGTTTGAGTCAGTACGTTTGGTTGTAATTCTGGTTACTTTGTTTCTTCATATTCTTAACTTTGTAAATGCATACTTGACCAAAAATGAAAATGAAGTCCGTGTGTTGCCATATTGTTTGTTGGAAGAATTGTCTATCCGATTTTCACCCGTCACACTACACAAGTAGTTGAAAATGCCTATAGTTTACTAGTCTATCTGCTCTACATGGTGGTCTGCTTAGTTTGTCCTTAGATAATCGATATCTTCAACATCTTGTGGGCAAGATTTATTAGTTTTCAACTATGGTTATTTCTTAAATATGATTTATAGGAACAAAATTGCATTAGCCTTCGGTGTCCAATTATTATCCACGATCCATGTTTTAAGGCACAGGGATATGGAAACAAGGAAAATTTGTAATTGCAGTGGGTAAGAGAGCTTTAATAATTGGCTTAAGAATCTGGCAGGATTTTCAAGCGAGATTTTGATGCATTGATTTATTGCCGGTTTGTTACGAGTTTCTTTCTGATATACCAGGCATCATCATGTATTCTGTCTTAAGCAGGGTGATGGTTTGTCTTGAGAAAGTTTCATTGATGCTTTGCTAAGTTTGTTGATATTATGTTTTAAATATTAAATGTTCTGAACCATATTGTTGATTTGTTGGTCCTACCTTGCAGGGTGATGGTGACAGCGCCCTTGACAGGCTCTGGCAAAAAAGGAAGGCTGAAATCCGACAATGAGTTCCATCAGAGGGGGCTTCGTTTCTTAAGCAATTTTCTGCTCCTTATGTAATAGTGAGGATGTGATAGCAATGACTCATTTCTTCTAGTTTATTTTTGCAGACCATGTTGAAGTTAATTTTTGATTTTGGACTAAGTTATGTTTAGCGCTTCTTTGTTGAACTTGATACATATGATCATGATCTGGTTGTTATTACTATGGTTGGATCTGGATAGTCTTGATTTTTCCTCTTGCATTTGAGGCATTGGGCAATGGATGAACTTGAAGTTTCCATTCTCCCTTTACTAAAGTCGTCCAAGGGACAGGAAATATATTTTCTAGCAATTAGCATAAAAGGCCTTAATATTATTGATTCGCATATTGACATTAGCAATGAAATCTTTCATGAGAGTTGCATTTAATGAAATGGAACTAAGCGGTTCCTTCTGGCCTTGTAGGAAAAAGGTCGCATTGCTCTTTCGAAACTAGCCTCTGGGTCTTAGTCTTTATACTACAATCTCTTGGGTGTATATAGCACTGTGAGCTCTGCCAATTTCATCTTCCATTATTGTCCATATGTTAATTCGTCGCCATTTAAGTTTGGCTCAGTTCAGGAGATTAATCTCAACAATTCCTTGCGTATAATAATTGGAGTAGAATGAAAATGTCACGACCTGATTCCTGAAACTCATGCATTAAGCAAGAACTAAAGGAGGGACATGCAATATTGTGTATATGCGACTCACCAGATATTTATTTGTCAATCCCTTATTGTACAGTTCTAAAGTGCTAGACCTCCCTTATTGTACAGTTCTAAAGAGTAGACCACAAGTACCACAAACACACCATATCAAACTTCGTACTATACAATCCAAAACACTAGGGTTTTCGGAGAAATTGTCTTGCATTTCTTCCATTTGCTCCTTGTGGACAGAAACCGCGGGGTATGTGCCCGTTGCCAGTTCGATAAAGGACCCTCAGGATTTCCTCCGAAGATCTTGGATAGGTAATATAATCAAAATTGAAGGACAAGACATTGCTACGAGTTCGATTTTCAGCTCGTAGGTAATGAGGGACGAAAAGCCCTTCATCTTTAATCCCACACTTTCCCTGTCCGTTTCTTAGTTTTGAAAGCGTATTGTGAACTCTGCAACTGTGAGATTGTATGGCTTTACAGTTCTTTTGGCTCTCTGATAGAGATACACTCCGATTATTGAATCTTGCCCAGATTCAGAAGGTAAGAGTCCTGCCGTGAGCTGCACAAAAGTTATTGCTGTTAGGCAGCTTGGCAGAAATTATGGAATTGGTCGTGGGAACGCACAGTGGCTACAGTCTCTATGGCCCTAACTCTTCCTTTTTCCAATTTATGCTTTGCACCTAAAAATTTTGAGAAACACTACGGAAAAATTGAGAGAAATATTATAGAAAAAAGGAAAAAAAAACTTTGGAGGTTTATAGTAAGAAATTTAATATACTTAATAGGACCGAAAATAGAGCATTTTTTTTTTGTGTTAATTACATGGGGTGTTATAACGCTTGTCAATGGAACATGGATGACATATATGACAAATTTTTAAATGATTAGAAGAGGATCGTTATTTATCTTTAAAATCCCTGTAATATTGAACAGGAATTACACTACGCAACCCTAATTGGCCTTTTTGCCTTAGCCAAAGGAAAAGCACGAAGAACGAAGGATATCAGGTATTCTTTGTCGTTATTATCAATCTAGAGACGAAGTTTATTACTCACCTTCTTTGATAAATGGCCACAAAGGTAGGGATTTAGACCAGTGTAGCCAGCCAGTCCGACGGACGGTACCAAGTATGCACCCAGCGTGTAACTGAGGCTGTCGCGGTAAGGATCGAAGGGCGGATCAAGGGGGAAACTGAATGCTTCGTCGAAGGTGTTTGCGAAATTGGAAGAACTCAGATCCGTAAGTGGCCTAGGAATCTTTCCAAAATTCGACTTCGATGCCCTAGATCAACAAACCGAAATGGAATAAAAATTCAAACCAATTTATTTAGGTGCATTCATTTAATTATACCCTAGATGTCCAACTTCTTGGTAAGCCAGTTCAGTGATAATGGCTTCGGTAAGAGAATTAATATTTGCTTTCCTTGCCCCGATCGGAGGAGGACCACCCGCCACTAACCAATATCGTCGAGGCCAAACCCTAATGCTTCCCACAGAAAAAAGTCTGCTTCTAAATGCTCTACGTTCTGTAGGAGCTGCAGATAGTCCACGTCGTTTTCCGGGCAGATGAGACTTGGGTCAGCACGGAGGATAATCAGTCTCCGCCAAGCAACTTAAGTGCTTAAACAGCAATAATATTACGAAAAGCACTGGGTTGGATATGGCGAAAGTATTAGCTATTAGTTGTTTATTATGGTTTCCGAGACTTGAGTGGTCGGAGACGATATAAACTAACAGGTTGAGTGACATTAATTTATAGTGGCAGACTGAGGCTAAGGGATGTGTTGGAAGGTTAGTTTCTACTTAATTTTAATAATTCAATAGCTAAAAGGCTAAAATAATTGGTAAACAACTGCTAATTACTCTTAGAAGTTAATGATTACCACTCTTTCTTAAGTGTTCTTACACTTAAGACCTAAAAGGGTCACCATTCATTTCATTAGAATTATTATTAATTGCTCTACACAATAATATCATTACTATTGACATTTGAATAATTATTTGTCATAAATTTAATATTTAGTTTTTATCAATTAAAAATTAAAATTAAAATTTATAATAAATAGTCAATCAAAATATAATAGTGATGATATTATTGCATAAATTATAAAAATAACAATTTAAAAGTATCGTCCATTGATTCAAAATTTCATTAATTAGTGAATAGTAAATGCTTATGATGAGTATTAGGGCCAAAGATATTGGTGATGGTAGATGTGAGCAAAATAGTTGTATAGAGCAAAAAAGCTTCGATAATTAATTGTGTTATTTTCTTGTTTTTATACATTAGATGAAAATATGTTTCTCATTATTTAACAAAGATTACGCATAAATTATTAGAAGTTAAATGAATCACAACAAACATATGCATATAACGTTCTATTTTAATCAACAAAGTCTTTCAACATTTTAAGAAAACTTATATATCTGTTAGGAATGCATATATTCAAAGAAAATTTTACTTTATTACCATGCTTATAAACAAATTATGAGGCTTCCTTGTTTGATAAACAAACAAGTTTATTCGTTTAAGCCCTAAGGTATTAGGTTTTGTTTTCAATCTGCAATTATCTACCAAGATAGATAAAATTTAATTGTGTCATGAGTTTAAAGAATGGTAGAGAATCTATTTTTTCTTGGATTATATATGAGTTTAGAATATTTATTACTCACATCCTAGAATCTTTTCCTTCCATTTTCTCAGCAGTCAAACAGCTATGTATAGGTCCCATCCGTCTCCCATGTTTGTTAGTTTCATGAATATCTGCAAATTGTAAATAGAAAAAAGGAAAAAAAAATCAAATGTTTTACTTCATATGGTAGCATGATACACATCTAGTATAGTTCATGCATCACCATTGTTGAATTTGGGCTCATTTAGTAGGCATTCATGCATTCAAATATTTCTGATTTCTGGCATTAATTCTAGGGGCTGCGTGTTAATGCTAGCTTCCTTTGGCATGATCGCATGCAAGATGCTTAGCTAGTTAGTTCATCTAATTAAGTTATTAATTGCATTTCTATTTTGAATGTATTATCATCAAACCTGATGATTAAGAACTATTCATCGTCTCATCTCAAGCTTTGTTTCACAAATAATTCAATATCGAAAAAAGAAGATCCTTTCTACATCAAATAACCAATAAAACAACATAGTAAAGTAGAATATTAATCGATCTTGCATCATTTATTATATGATTGGCATGAGGATGAGTGAAGCAAGCAAGAATACCCAGATTCCGGTATCTTTTCCTCCATTTTCCGAGCAGTCAAACAAGTGTCCAATGCTTCCAAACTGTTAAACAAAATCAAAACAGTTCTAGTATGACATATACTATAATTTTTATTTGTCATCATTGTTTGAATTTGGCACCACTCTTGATGCCTTTGTCTCTCTTATCTAAAGCAAACTAAATAAATAAATAATAATAATGAGATGGGTTCAACTTTTTATGCTGTTTGCAATATGATTTTCAGATTAAAAATTCAAGTTTGGAACACAAATCAAGGTTCTCCCTTTTAGACAGTGAGTGGGTAGGATTGATTTCATCTGCCAATTTAATTTCTTTGCCGTAGGGCATGTAGCTCTATACAATTTGCCTACAATTTTTTTGGGGGTTAGGCATCTTACATAATCATCATAATTATAGCCTTAAAAGGTTGTATATGTTTGCTTATAAGTTTGCTATTAAACAAATTTGAACACAACTAAAACTAATATAAATATTATTTCGGTAGACATTTAATTCGAAATATCAACAATAAAAAAATAATATCTCTTCATTTTATTAATAATATATTTAAAATTTAGATATTAACTAAAAATTAAATATAATTAAAAGAGTAAATGATAAAAATTAATTTTTTAGTAAATATTTAATTATTAAATTCTAAAATTAAGCCAACATAGAGTAGTTTCAAACATAGTTTTGAATTATAGAGCTATTTCGCTACTGATATTTCTAAGAGAAATCCGGAGGCTTGGCAAGGAAGTTGCAGGATTTGGATTGAAGGAATCAGGTTCCTGATAAATGGAAACTGCTTCAAAAAAGATGAACATGAGCATGCCATAGTGCAAATTGTGATAGAAACCGATATCAAAATTGACTGAATTCAGATTTGGGGGGAATGGCTGTATTAATTGGTTCTGGATAGAGATTCTCTTTTATTTGATCATCTATATTTTGAAAGGGATCACAAGCATAATTAATTTTGTTTATGGACCCTGTGATATTGTAAAGCAATATGTGAACTGTGAATAGAAAATTTCTCCACAGAACTAGCCAACTAGGGGAACCAAGAGATGACGGTCAACAAACCTTCTTCAATATCGGCACTAACTGCCGAGTTGATCATTGAATCATTGAACACCTTTAACCATAAATTTATATTTTTCAGAAAATGATTAGCCCAGAAAAGGAGCGCGCGCGCGCGCGCACACACCAGTGAAGAATCAGAATAAAGCAATATAGGGTTACCTTTGCTATCGAGCTGGTTGGAATGTCAAAATGGTCTCTTTAATAATTCTTCTTGCTGTAGTGGCCAAGAGAATAAAAGCCCGAAGACCAGAGCTTTCTAGATAACGTTAGAAAGTGTAATCAAAGAAAAAACTCATTGGTATTGGTCTTCAATTGTTCAACTTCTGATGGAAGTTGTAGAAAAACTTTTCAGGTCCATATATTCCTTTCCTTTCTATTTTTCTAGAGTTAATAAAGAGGAATGATATATGCTCCTTCATATAAACAGATATTGTTCGATAATCAGCAGCTGCAGTAGCCATCAACCTTTTAGTTTCCTGCATGCTGACCAGCTTCAGGTTATCCCCGTGGGTTTGCGGAGAAAGAACTTGTTTTTTTTTTTTTTTTTTTGTTTTTTATTTATTGACGCTGAGAAAGCAAGGTACTTATATGACAGCAGATATAAAACAAACAGTGTTAGCCAGCTAGGTCAATATGACAGTCAAACAGAAGTAAAATAGACTCGAATTGAATTAACTCTCTTTCTGACCAGAACGTGAAGATGCATAATTAATTTTGTTGCATTTCGTGCATGGATTCATTTCTGATTCCAGAGAGATAACTTCAAAAGAACGAAAAGGCACGCTGGCTGGCAGCAGCTACATGCATTATTGATGGAATCGTACAAGCTTTGCTTTGCACAACCTCGTGAGCTCATGCAATTAAGCGGGCTTGCAAACTTCTGTTCTGCATAAAACAAGTATAAAGGAAGAAAGAGACACACAGAGAGAGAAAATGTAAAGAGAAAGCAATATGGGCTCAGTGATATTGAAGAGAAGACAGTCCTTCACACACTGGAATGACAGTATTAATGAATGAAGGAATAAAGATACTTCCTTTCCAAAAGAAAAGAGTATATTTAGTCCCAAACGCCACTTCACAAAAGCAAGAGAGAAGAGACAGATGGTAAATTTAGTCGGCATGCTTATTCCTCTAACTCGTAATTTATATTATAATTACAGTTTTTATTAATCAAATTTTTCTCATCTTGTTTAAAATATTTAATAGCAATTATAAGTCGACAAGTAATTTTCAGAAGTTGCTGCAAAATCCAGCACCCTTACACTTTGTAAGTTAATTTTTCCCACTACACAATCTAGATCTCCTTTAAACATACGCTTCTATATTTCATCTCCCACAATTCTGAATCAATCAAAATAACCTTTACATTTCAGAAAGGTTCCTACAAGGCTACAAACAGTCCAGCATTACAGCTGAGAGAAATTCTTATTATGCTTAAATGCCCATGACACATGTCTAATTGGGTTCATTCAATAATTCTAATTGGTCAAAGCACGAGCATTCGTGCTTAATAGCCTATAATATCTCATTATGTCATTAATCGCCCTCAAATAAAGCCAAAATTCCAAATCTACTTCCACTCAAGAAAAGAAGAGAATGGCCTCCAAACAACTAGGCATTCACTACAACTTTTTTCCAAAGAAAACATTAAAAAACCCAATTACCTTAAAAGGGTACTAACGTTAAAACGAGTACTACAAAAAGCTGAAGACCAAAACACAACCGCGACCACTCCAAGGCCTCTTAAGCCTTCCTTATTTTGCCCTAATTTAACTACAATCTTCCTTTTTCTTATCTACATTGCTTTACAAAATCATCCCCCATTCGCTTATACGAGTAGTACAAGTTCAATATCCATATAACGTCCAAAATATATCATAATTTCACTCAACATTGATCATCATCATCACATGACTGAACATGCATTTGGGTTTTCGTCGCTAAATATCTCAAACGAATCGGACGGCTGCGACGAATGCGAATCGCTATCGGAAGGTGGGAGTTCTATTCCGGTACCCGGATGCATATACGCGTACGAATACGGGGTGGTCGGTGCGGCATAATGCGAACTGCTGTAGCTTGGCCTAGGGTATGCTGTGTTGTGACTCACAGCATACACTGGGGGCGCATAGTAATGTGGTGGTGGTGCTGGTGGATACTGATACCCATATTGCTGACTTGGAGGGCTATAATTGGCTGGAGATTGAAATGTGCCATGGCTAGGCCTAGGAATGGGTGATCCAGTGCCTGCTGGTGCATCACCAAAAGTTTCAACTTCGCCCTGAGGCTGACTCTGACCAGCATTATTGCCATTTTTCCCTTTATGCCCCTTCTTTTTTTTCTTTTTACCTCCACTGCCACCACCACTTTTTTCAGGGACACCCTCACTCTCCCCACCAACTTTCTTCTCAGCCGCTGGTGACTGGCCACTGGCCGGCCAGGTCACAGTCTGCTTGACCTCGGGCTTTGGTTCCTTGACCTGTCCGCCGGCTTTACTGGTTGAACCACCTTCATTAATTTTGACAACATGAACACCACCACCATTTTCCACATTTTTACGAGAGCCACCATTTTCATTTTCTCTGTTTTTGGAAGAATCTTGGACTGTTACTTCAACTTTCGCTGTTTCTTTCTCTGCTGGGTTACTGCCTTCATCACTGCTTTCTTGGTCGCTCTGCTGTTTCTCTTTGTTCTTAGCTTTGCCTTTCTTTTTCTTTTTCTGCACAGTTTTTTCAGGCCATAACTCTGCATGTTTGCCACCCTTTTCCAGCTTCCTGATCAAAGTTTCTGCATCAACGTCTCCTGTTACTATGACTTTGTGTTGCCTCAAATCAATATTTGTGGTGTAAACTCCTGCAAAACAAACTGAAAATTAGCAAGCAAGTAACAAAATAGTAGAAATGTTAAGGGAAATCATGAAAAACAGAACCCAGTTGAGTGTTATGATAGAAAGCCCTAGAAAAATATGGAAGGAAAATTTACCAAAAATGAACAAAACCCAGTTGAGAAAATTGACAAAGCTTTGAGATTTGAGCTGAAATAGAGTGGAAACTAACTATATAGTACAAAGAAAAAACAAAACATCAGTAATAAAGAGTAAAGCTGGCCACCAAAAAAATTCAGAAACAATAACTAAATGAGAGAAGTATAGAAACTTGATGATTCTAGCCACAATAGAGCTAAAAATTTCTATGAATATTAATAAAATTTTTTTTGCAAAGAATAACAAGGTTTTAGTTGGTACATACCATCGATGTTTGTTAGGATTTTTTTTACTTTCCTTTTGCAACCTTCACAGTGGATGGAAACTCTCAACACCCATGTCTGAAAACAGAGAAAATTTACAAGGTAAGAAAAAAATCCATAAAAAAAATGGTCATAACTTAAAACAACATGAGAGAGAGAAAATAGGTCGCGGAAAGAGAGAACTTTGCCTTATACTTGAGATGTTCTTGATTTTCTTCAACTTCTTTATCCTGAACTTCAGCTTTCGCTTCTGATTGAGCTTCTGTTTTAGGGTCTGCTTTAGCTTCCGATGCTGTTGTTGCCATTAGAAGAAAGGAAATTAAGAGGAAGTTTGGTGGGTTTCTGAGAGAGGAATATGCAAAAGACCACCAAAGGGTGTATGGAAATGCTTGAGAACTTAAACTGAAGACTGAGAGACAGAGAGAGAGAAAAGGAAAGTGAGTTTAAAAACGCTCCACAGGAAGGAATGAATTTTGAGAGAGAGAAATCAAGCAGAGCCTAGGGTTTGGTGCTTGGTGGGGTGGCATAATACTTGCTTTTACAATTTTTTTACCAAAAAAATATTATATATGAAATTTTGAAGTCTACTTTTGTTGTCAATGGATACCTATCATTTTCGCATTCGATGCCTTGTGTTTAATTCCTTGCATACTGTTAGCCTGTAAAAACTATTCAATTTCTTGTAATGAAGATTTTCTTTGAATTCCACTCGTACCATAAAATGCAAATAGTTTGTGATTAAATCAGAATAAGAAACAATACTATTAATCACTAAGTTTTCTTCCCTGTTCATGCATTAATAATGATTTGCCCAATTGGGTTTTTTCGCGCTTTGGTAAGAACTTTCTTTGGCAGGAAACACCAAGAATAAAGTTAAAACTTTTTGTTTATTTTAAAACTAGTGATCTAATTAGAAAAAAAGATTAAGTTATTACATTAATTATAATAATAAAATCTAATTAATGACATTTTTTATTAATTAAATATATCAATTATTTTGTCTATAACTTTTTCTTTACTAAATGTTTCTTGGCCACTTTATAATAGAATGCATGGATTAATAAAGTTTTTCGGAAAATATTTTCATGTTTCTGAAGATATTTCTTCCCTTTTCCTCCACATTTTCTTTCCCTTTTTTCCGGAAAACTTGTCCTACCAACTTGGATTTGGTATCCGAAGCACTTGCAAAGAATTGTCTGGATCTTGGGAACTATTGACTTCTTGGCTTTTGCGTTTCATACAACATCCATTTGTCTTATTTGAAACTTTCTTCTCCCTCTAATTATTTGTATCAACAAAGATGTCGAAATTACTACTTTATCCTCGTTAACCAAAAAAAAAAAAAAAAGAAATTAATAAACCCAACAGAAGGATTATAATTTATTTATCATAACAAACCACATATAACAAGTTTTCGAATTCATGGCAGAGAACTTATATATCACATTTATACCCAGAGAACTTATATATCACATTTACAAAAGAATAAAGAAAGTAATAGATTTTTTTTTAACCAAAAAGGAAAAAAAAGAAAAACCCACGGTGATGGATGACAAACAAATTCAAAAGTTTTCTTTGTGGAAATCAAACTTGGTTGTAGTTTTCCTAGTAAAGTCTTGAGCTAGCCGCCTTAACTCCCCAGTTAATCCCGGAGCACCACAGTAAAACACCCCTGTAACCAAAGCAAATTCATGATTAGTAGCTTGATCACTTTTAATCATTTTAGTCCAACTTTAAACCAAATGGGCATGCTCCATTATCATGTATATTCAAAAGACCACCAGTCTTTTTCTTCTGCCGACGTCTAAATTTTTGTTATATTCTTTAGAAATATCGGAATTAAAGATGACAAATCAAGATTAAGATAACACTTACCGACTCTTTCTTCACTGTGTTTAACAGCAACGTGTTTGAAAACAGTTCTCCAATTTGGTCTAGCAAAATGTGTTTTCACTCTTGTGCCTGAAACAATATCCACACCGTTTTTAGCATGGTGGAGGGATTGAAGCATTGTGATTAGAGCTGATCGTGCATCTCCTTCTTCATAAACACTGGTACAATAATTATGAAGCTCGATCACGCCGTCTAGATCGTATTCCGCAACCTCGTTCATCACGTTCCTGAACCACTCGAACGATCCTTGCTCGCGAGTGACCCAGTAAAAATAGGCACGTTTAGTAGCAAAAGGCTTTTTCTTGTTATTTTTTGTTGCGCCGTTCTCGGATATTCCTTCTTCTATTTCTTTCTGTTGTTTAATGTTATTGAGAACATCTTTAACTATGCTGATCAAGGGGGTTGCTCCGATTCCAAGGCCGACGAGAAGGAGGACGTCGTAGTTTTTGTAGTCCTGTGCTGGAGCTCCATAGGGACCATCGATCAAGAGTTTTGGCAACCTGTTAAAATACAAACTTCCTTAGCACCACGGCAAAATCTGGACAGTAAAAGAAGAGAAGCAAAAATTAAACACGATATGAAACTACCTAGGCTTGTTATCAGCTTGTCTGATATCTGCTCTTAACAGGCCACTTTGATCCACGGATGGAGGCTGACATACCTGCATGAAGGAAACAATTTTATAAATATGTCCTGGTTTCTGATAACATGTGGAGCAATCTTGCCAGCCGAGCTAACTAGTATTCTGTAAGAATTACCTTAGCAAAAATGGCTTTGAGTTGAGATGTCCAGTCACCCAAAGTACGAATATGGATACTGAGATAATCGTCTCCGGGAGCTGAAGTAATAGAGAAAGGGTGCCTGCACGCAGCACAAGCCAAGAGATTTATAGTTATGACTTGTATAATTGTTGTCAAATCAAATTACTATAGAATTCAATCCTGGAATTACCATTGAAATGGAGAAACTGCTGCACAGTTTACAAATATATACTGCCCACTAGTGTACTTGAATCCCTGAGGCCTAGACATATGCAGAGCCAGAACGTTTCCAGGGTACACTGCAACCTGAATTACAGAAATGAAAGTTTTTACATTTGCCTGTTTGGAAGAACGGAATTTTTATGTTCGTCAACAGCAGGATTGTAGATTAATTTACCTTCAGAATCCTAACTGATTTATAGCCAGACCTGAATGCCCGAATCAATCGTTCGCAAGCATACAATAAAATTGGAACAGCCAGATACATCCATGTCTGTGTCAACATACACAAAAAAAATGTGTAAGAAACAGGGGAAGGAAAAGAACAAAGCAGAAATTTGAGTCCAAATTACATGATTTTGAGCAAGAACTTACAGTTTTCTTGTACCATTTCTTGGAGAGGAAGAGATAGTAACCATGAACGATGAATAAAGCATAGACAACAACAAACAGGTGATGTGAGTACCAAAATGCATTGAATCCTGTGAGTTTCTTCAGGGGTTTAGGGAGGTTTATCCGATTGCGGCGGAACCAAGGTTGTGCTAATATGTAGGCTATAGCCATCAGCACCACCATGACCACCCCCGTCCACCCTTCTGTCCCTTTGACAAACCACCAGTAGTTTTCGGGCCGGTCGTCGCCGAAAAATGGCTTCATTGGCTCATATTCTTCATCTGTTGCATGTAGCAGCCTTGGAAAATCACAGGTTAAATGTGAAATAGCGTGTAGCCCAACTCCAATTGCAATCCCCAAAGCAATCAACTATACAATTTTAAATTTCTTTCAGTAATTCATATAGCTAAAAGTATGGACTGGAACAGATAAAATGGGTAATAACATCCGGCTCACTGAATTTTTAATTTATCACAAATAATAACATAGTTTATCTATTTGCATCATGTATGTCCTCAGTCTCTGATGACATGACCGACATAAGTTTGCTGATAGGTTAAATTTTCATAAATTCTAAAGGACTTAATTAATATAAATTTATAAACTATATTCTTACTTGTGAAAAACATTAAAATTGAAAGAACTTTGACGTTATTACCTCGTAGATAAAAAGTTCTTTTAAAACCGGAAAAGCAAGTTAAAGTACTTTGGCAAGTGCTTTTCCAAGAAGCAATTTGTCTTTCATTATATTATACCTTGTGGAAATTGATATTGTCATCAAACGGAACAACACCCCCTAACTTTGTTTTGCTTCTAAGCCAAGTGATAGTGTTTCTGCAAACTGGAAGAAGAATCAAAGCCATGTTGAATTTAAGTGTTTCTGCAGCACCTTTTGCTGTGGTAACACAATAACCCATAACATCGAACACAGCTCGATGTTTGTACTGAATGAATTTCCAGGTGAAAAGTCCTGCACAGATTGAAAGCCAGAGTGCCATCACCCAGATTCTTTTCCAATTATCCTGGACAAAGTAGGATAACTTTCTGTAACATTTTTTCAACACATTTCTGTCTTTCGTTGGCACCAATCTTTCACTCAGCATTTGGCTGAAAATTCGACTGTCTGTCACCAGGTTTGCTGATTGGCTTGGAGCTTGAAGCAATAACATTTCCAGATTGTACAGCTGCATTTGACACAGAAAATTAAACATTGTTAACTTCAGGTTGATTGAAAAGGGCAGAGCTCCGGCACATTCAATAGTATCATACAGCTTCTCAAGTCTTTCCAAAGAATTGAAAACTATACAGTTCAATTGTTGTATTGTAGCATAACCCTGATTGATTATTAATTTATTTATTTTTAACAATGTGAAGTGAGCTTAAATGGGTTGACCTCAATGTATCCGAGGCTATCAGGGTCAAGTTCTTCCATGATTAGAGCTGCATATTCCTCTGCACGTTCTTGGATTTTTGACAGCTTATTAGCAGAAGCACTTAAGGCAATAATCTGCAATCGAACGACCAATAATAATTAGATAGATGGTTTTCTTCGAATAACTTTTAATAGATCATTATTAGACTTCTATTTTTCCGTGAAAATTCACCTGTTTCACCTCTTCTTCTGTGATTCTGCCATCTAAATTCTTGTCCACCCTGCATTTAGTGCATTTGTCTTAGAAACAAACATGATTTCTCAAACACTAGAATTATTACTTAGATTTGATATAATGCGAAAATTTACAATGAATTTTGTTCAACTAGTTGGAATTGAGTGATTGATATGATTCTAAACTTGTGGAATTGAAACACATTTGAAAGTCAATGACAGATACCTAACCTGTCAGCTATGCATAACAAATTATCAATTTAAAAATTATTAATGAAGACCAAATCCGGTTAATAATTTAAAAATTATTAATAAAAATTATTAACCGGAAGTGCTTTTGTAACTAATTGCTTCTGTAACTAACATTCACACTTAATGAAAAAACGCTATCAAAAATAATTTTGAAGCAACTTACTGTATATCTAAATATACTGTTCATGAAATTACAGTCTTACATGTCAAAGAAAGTTTGTAGCCTAGCATCAAAGCTCTGGTCTGTAATCTGTTCCCAGAATTCACGCAGCTCAGCCTTGTTAATTGAAGAAGATGTTATGCCTTTTCTACGTGCCAATGCATCAAACAACTCGCTCGCAAACTCCTTTGATTCTTTCATGCCTGATCATAGACATAAACAAGTGCTTTTTGACTATCTTAAATATCTGTTTACAGTATCAATTACGAAATAAAACACAAGAAGTAGTCAACAACATTGTTTGTTCCTTACCTATACATTGACCAAAGCTGGATTTAGGCAGCAGTCCATTAATAGCCAATTCATCAAAGCGCTTTTCGACTTCTGACCAACCTTCACTTCCCACATTTTTGGTCATAAACTGTAGCCCTTTCAGAGCACGAGCAGCTCCAGATTTGCTTCTGTCAATTTTGTCAAATCTCTTCGAAGAAGTCATTCTCTTCAACTCCTGCGAAACTTGTCTCAGACGAGACGAGAATTGAGAGCCAAGCGAAGAAGAAGAAGCTCTTCTCTCCAGCCTGCTCGCCAAATAAGCCGTCTCCGAATCACCTCCCCGAATGTTCTGCACAGAAACTGAGTCATCCCGGACGTCCAGGGTGATCTCAACGTAGTCATTATCGTCTGTGAATCTCGCACTCTTCTTGCTACTGTTTCTCTTGTTTGTCACCAACGGACCGCTCAGTGGCCCGCTGTAGCCAAAAGTGCTTCCTGTCTCGGACAAAGAATCACGCTGGTTGTCTTGAATCTCCATCAATTCTTCCTTCTCTAAACCTGTGATCGAAAAATACTCTAATCTTAAGCTTCACTTGTTAAATATACATATAACCTGGAAAGAAAAAAACAGACAGAAGGGCACATATACTTCATTTTCTCTAGTGTCACGATAAATTTTCCGGGAAAACGAAATGGGAAAGTCTTGAATCTTACCGTGTGATGATTTAGCAATATGGCAGAAGATTCTGAAGAAGGAAAATTTTGAGGATGATGAGCTGAGGATTGAAAGAGTTTATAAAGAGGAGTTGGCTGAGAAGGAGAAGTCAAAAAGAGCGAAATCGAGGGGCGGGTTTTCGGTTGTTTCAAGCGTTTAGTTATGGGTAGTGGTTAGTTTATAGGTATATACATACACACACAGGCACATATTTACTTTTCAAGCTTTAAATTTTCAACGCATCACCAACCCAATTTTTTTGTTTGTCAAACGAGAAAATATGTATGAGAATCTCGGAAAGTTAAATCGTGTGGAGGAAAGCTAGATAAAAGCTACATTTTTCCAAGTCAACCACCAATAAAGATCATGGAAAACTAAGATGATATGAGATGTACTACTGATCATCTTCCAAAAGAGCAAGTTCATGTTTGGGATTGCATCAATTAATAAAATAATTACTAATTTTATAATTAAACGTCTTTTCCAAGTCACATTTTTCCAAGTTATGTTTGATGATCTAGAAGAATTTTTCGGTTTTGTGACACAAAGATATTAGAATTTTAGACATCACTATAATTTGAACGATAAGACAATACCAGTCATCTTTCGTTTTGTCTATTGAAGTCATATATATTTACCCATTTAAGATAATTTGTTCTTCATTCCAATATCATCAAAATCTTGATTAACTTAACATTATAAATTCCTATATATGTTATATAAATATCACTTTTAAAGATTTTTTTTTTTTAATTGTAGATTTAAATTCCTATTTCAATTCAAATTATAGATTATTTTTAAAGTGGCCCAATAATGAAATTTATTTTCAAAGTCGGTTATCAATGCGACCTTAATAGTTGGTCAAAAATGGGTAAATAGACGAAGAAAAAAAAATTTAAGATAATTATTAGGTTTTTCCCTTAATGCTTCGGTGGTAGTTCCACTATGAAAATTAGACTACAATTTCCAATTAACAGTGGCTTATTGCCCATGATTAACATTAATTACATTCTGTCCCGTGATGAAACCGACAATCAACCGCAAAATTTGGCCCCAGCAAATATCGTTCAGTCAATATGGATAGATATATATGTTTGCAATAAATTATAAAGTCAATGCAAGTTGAACAGTGCAATTCAGGATTTATGCGATTAACATCTTTGATGTTTGAATGTATGTGTTGCGTAACAAGCTACTCATCTATCAATATCAATGTCTCAATTGAGACGCAGGAGTAGTTAAAATCTGGCAGATATGTGACCCCATAAATCCCCATACATCCATTTTTTCTGATAAGATTGATGGACAGGTCCATTAAGGACTGCCGCAACAGGGGTCATGCGTCAAAAGGATGGAATCGGATGCCTAATTTTATCATTTATCCTGGCTTCAAAATGGGTTTAATTTAATTTCTGAATTAATTAACCTGGCTCTTGCAACAACCGAAGACCAACCTCCCAGTCAAATTTGTAGGCATGCCATGCATTAACATCCTTCTGACCTCAGTGGAGCAGATTTGTATTTGTGTAACGTTCTGACTGTGTCCTGTAACACGGCAACTACAGAACTTTGGATCAAATCAAAACAAGTGAAAATTCGTATGCAGAAAACCTGTTGCTATGTTCATATTTATATGGCAAACAACTCACGCGTTCTTGTAAGAAATAGGCACCACCTAACACAAATCTTGGGTCAGAGATGGCTGCCTTCCCTTCCTTTCCCTTGCCTCCATCCCTAGTTAATTTCTTCAACGATATCATCGGATCAGAGAATATAATGTTAATTAATATTGGATTTGGTAATAATTAATTATCATATTTTCTAAGAAAGTCTCTAGATGCTTTTGTGTAGAAGATACCATGAAATTTATTACGTCTTGTTTACTCAGAAATGACATATTGGATATAATAACGTACCTATTTTTTTCTTTAATTTTTGTATAAAACTGTTTTTTAAAATTTATAATAAAAAATATTAAAATATATAAAATAAATAATAAATAATATTAAAAATATAAATAAATAATTAAAAAATATTAATACAAAAATTAAATTAAATTAAGGTAATTCCGTTGAAGGATCATTGCATTTATTTCCCGATCATTCGCATCGAGAATCTGTTAACTAAATGAAAAAAAAAAAAACAAAATCATTCTCTTAATTAGTTGTAATTTTTTAAAAAAGAGAAGGTAAATCATTGTTATTTTGACTGCCAGTGTTGGGCCGAGAGACTTGAAATAAATTAATACGTGGTCGGGCAGAGAAGACAGACATGAATTTCTGCATAGGGTTCTGATATGTCTGATACATTGCTGTCATTTTGCCTTGTGACTTATCAACTTCAAAGATTCTTCCATCACCAACACAATTTTATCCCGGTTGTTATTACTATTCTATTAAAAGATTTTAATTTTTACATTTACCCCATTGTTTTCACATGTCCAAATTAGCATGATAGAAGAAAAAAAAAAAATCACATGCCTTAATTCTTGTTTGGTTAAGTTGGAAAATTAGACAATCTCATATCATGCATAGGATGTCACTAGAATTGTCTATAATTTATGATTTATTTTATCCCACAGTCACTACCAGCTTTCATTTTTTGACGTTGATGAGAAAAAAACACTTTCAATCAGTACAAAAATGGTGAGAAAGTGTGGTGCCGGCTGGCAGATACTGTAAAGTGTGAGAGCAGCATGGCAGATTGGCCCAAGTAACGGCTAAGCTAAGCCAGTGTATGCCCCCCTTCTTTGTACAGAGTTGTAGTCTGTTTGTAGTTAGGTGATGGGGGCAACACCAAAAGGGCTAATATGCCCTAAAACTGACTTAAAATCAGCTGCAAAATCTCACCCAACGACGGATACTGTGCTGCTAAACCTAAATATAGCAAGATAAACCAGCCAAAATAAAAGTGTAAGAAAGAGACTAGCAGTCTGTTTAGCCTCACATAATTCAACATTCACAACATAGTCACATGAGAAAGTGATGGACCATTTGTTTTTTCTTCTTTGTTTATTGGGAGGTTGGAGGAGAAGGTTGGAGTGAGGCCAACAAAAGGGGACCCCATATGGGAACTTTATGATGATTTGATTTTTATGACACTTAGCTACTTAAAAAAGCCTTGTTCAACTGCAAATCTCATGACTTAGATTTCCTGTAATGTAAGATTTTAGGATCTTAAAAGTTCTGCGATAATGGATTTGCATGGTAATGATGAGCAGAAAGACATGCTCAGCTTTCTTATGACTCTATAAAATTTTGTCAAATTTGAGTAAGAGAAGATTTTTCTTTCCAGTACAAATTGCGATACATTGGCTAACAGTGTTTGGCAGGGGAATTTATGGAGGTGAGAAGAGATAATAATAGTACATGAATAGAGAAGTAAAGAAGGCCCCCATTTACAACTGCCGGGCTCAGGGGTTCCTTGGAGTGGCATTAAAGTCTGCATCACCTGCATCACCCAAGATAAATGTTTTCCAGGAAAACAAGACAGGAAAAAAGGGAATGTAAGTAAAAAAAAGGGGGAAGAGATTTATAAGCAGAAAGTTTGGTTGGTGATTTCATGATTTTTGCTGGTTGAAGAACATGGGTTCTGTTTCTGGGATCGTGAACAAGATCTTCATCATTGTCATCATCTTCTTCATTCTCGTGTCATTGCAGAGCACCCACGTTTTGATTGCTTCTGATGCTTCATTGGATCCTGCAGCAGTTGATTATTACTTCCAAGTTCATGGCCTACAAGAGTTGTATGATAATTATCAAAACGAAGTTCAGAAAGTTTCGGGAGAAGATGAGAATGAAGAAAAGGAAGCCTTTATTGTGCAAAAGTTTAGAGCTTTACTTGGTCTAAAGAGTTTCAAAGCAAAAATTCCACCAAGTGAGGATTCAGAACATTTTTCACCAGCACCTTCTCCATCACCATACTTTGAAGCCGAGGCTCCAGCTCCGGCTCCTGCTCCACAAAAGCCAATTCAATTACATGCTCATCATCCTCGTCCGCGATCGTATCCGGTACCACATCACAATATTCAAAAGGAGAATACAAATAAAAGAAGAATTAGAAGAATTTTACTGCCCGTTCTTGTGTCTACAGGATCTGTGTTTGTACTGTGTGTTCTTGGGTTAATCTGGGTATGTTGCAACAGAAAACATCACAAGAAGTCTGGAAGAACGATGTCGGTTTTCGGGAAGAAAGGACGATTCAAAGGTAAATCTAAGTATGCAAGTTCTCAGAAATCAACAAGCAAGTTAAACTTAAATCCTGGCCTTGACCTCTTTTATCTCAATTCATTAGGAGTGGACTTAGAGCAGCAAACTTCTTGTCTCAAACCAATTAGTGACGCTGTAAACACATCATCAAATCATAGTGGTACTGTAAATTATGCATTGCATGAGAGGGAGGAATCAAACCCGGAAGTTATCAAACCAGAATCAGATAATGCTAGTAGTTCCTCCACTAGGGAAATCACTTCTGTTCATGAAGATGCAGATGCAGATTCAATCAAGTATGAATCTGATGGTGGTGACTCCTCATCTGGTGACAAAATTATTCCCATTGAACGTCATTCTTCTGATGATGAATCTTTTCATTCTTTCAATGATTCACATTCATCAAATTATCGGCTTTCCAACGCTTCAGCTGGTAGTCTTGCTGACATACCAGAAATTTTCTCCCCAAATCCAGCTACAAATTTAGAGAATGAAACTCCCCAAAATCTCAGCAATCATAAAGAGGAAAATCTTACAGTTACAGACTCTCCGTACTTTAATAAGAATTTCAACACTTTGCTTGCACCTACGCCGCCTCCTCCACCTCCACCTCCTCCTCTGCCACCAAGCGTGAGCTATTCTCATTCAAAATCATCTTGCCTGGCTAAACTTACAACTAAAGTGTCATCCCCTAGAAATTCATATTCTTCTTCTGGACCAAACCAAACTCCTCAGAGTGTCTTGCATTCGCCCCAAGAAACTTCGAAACCTCCACCAACTTTAACCGGTATTCCTCCTCCGCCATGCCCACCACCATTTCTGAGACAGAACAAAAACTTTCTCAAAGGGCCACCTCCACCGCCATCTCTTCTTCCTCAGTATACACCACTGGGAAAAGATGGAACTCCTCTGCCAAAATTGAAGCCACTTCATTGGGACAAAGTTAGAGCTGCCCCAGACCGTTCTATGGTGTGGGACAAGCTGAGATCAAGCTCATTTGAGTAAGTTATTTCATGTTCTTGATGCATGAGCTTTTTCTTATCCTTTCCAAAGTTAAATGAGTTGTTTTGAAATTCAACTACAGATTGGATGAGGAAATGATTGAATCACTCTTTGGATACAATCTACAAAATTCAATGAAGAATGATGAAACAAAAAGCAAAACTCCTTCTCCAAGCAAGCACGTACTTGAGCCCAAAAGACTTCAGAACATAACCATTCTCTCAAAAGCTTTGAATGTGACTGCTGAACAAGTATGCGATGCATTAATGAAAGGTAGTGGTCCTAAACCTTCTGATGACAAGAATAATCCATAAATCGGCAAGTTTTAATCTTCTGCAAATGGTGAAAAACAGGGGACGGATTGTCTTTACAGCAATTAGAAGCCCTTGTGAAAATGGTGCCAACAAAGGAAGAAGAAGATCAGCTTTTCAGATACAAAGGAGACATTAATGAACTAGGATCTGCAGAGAAGTTTGTCAAAGCAATGCTAGGCATTCCATTTGCTTTCCAACGAGCTGAAGTCATGCTTTACAAAGAAACTTTTGAAGATGAGGTGATTCATCTCCGAAACTCGTTTTCAATGCTCGAGGTAACTTTCTTTTTTTATTCATACCAAGATTTTAGAACAACTTATTTGCTCATCAACTTTCTCTCATTTCTTTCAGGAGGCTTGCAAGGAACTCAGATCAAGCAGGCTGTTCTTGAAGTTACTCGAAGCTGTGCTCAAAACAGGCAATCGTATGAATGTTGGAACCATAAGAGGAGGGGCGAGAGCATTCAAGCTCGATGCACTTCTTAAGCTCGCTGATGTGAAAGGAACTGATGGAAAAACTACATTGCTGCATTTTGTTGTCCAGGAAATCATTCGGTCGGAAGGAATAAGAGTTTCGGATAGTATTATGGGTAAGATCAATCAGAGAAATAACACCAAAACTGTTGAAGAAAGGGAAGACGATTACAGAAGAATGGGGCTAGACCTGGTCTCGGGTTTAACGACAGAACTTTACAATGTCAAGAAAACAGCAACAATTGACCTCGACGTTCTTGCAAGTTCTGTCTCAAACTTAACTGATGGAATGGCAAATCTGCAACATCTGTTAAAAAATAAGTTATCGAATGATGAGAAAAGTGGGAACTTTGTGCATTCAATGAATGCATTCCTAAAATACGCGGAGAAGAATATAAAGGACCTTCAGGAAGATGAAAGTAGAGTTCTGCTACGTGTCAGAGAAATCACCGAGTACTTCCACGGAGATGTGAGCAAAGAAGAAGCCAACCCACTTAGGATTTTTGTGATTGTTAGAGATTTTCTGGGCATGTTAGATCATGTATGTAAAGAACTTAGAAGCCTGAAAATTCCCAACAGTCCAAATCCTCTGGCTCCATTCAGATAGATTAGATTGCAAAGCTTCTTGGTGTGTTGATTACATTTTCCCAGACAAAATGTAACTTTATTGTGAAATTTTGTGTAGAGTTTTTGGAGTGTTTAGTTTTTGTTATGTTTGCGTTAGATTCGTAATCTCGGACAAATGATTTGTTTTGGCCATTATTAAGAACTTCTGTTGTTGCAAAGAAACGATGCCATAGCTAGCACCCACGATCATAGATCAAGGGTTGCATCACTCATCGATGAGACCAAATATCAAAATTTGAGGTAAAAATTGTTATAGAGAAAATAAGATCACCGAAAAATTCAAATGTGCATATAATTCTTTCTTGAAAAAATTAGCGAACAAACATCAACAGAAACGACGTCGTATTGTCAGGCAGGGCGACCTACTCATCCTTTAAAAGGTCCCAGTTTTCATTGCATTACCCAAAAACTCCTTCAATAGTTTCTCTCTCTCCTAGCGTTTCATGAACTTTCGCGACTTCGCGGGAAAACCCACCGACGTGGAGAGTTACCATTCGGTGCTCGACGGCTAATTGTTCAAAGCTGGGAAAACAAAAGCAATCGCTTAGATGGCGTGTTTCGATGTTGTTGGATAGAACACTCTAGCATCAACAAACAGGGCAACACTATAAATAAACCCGCCTCTTAAAGTTTCACTTCATTTCCAAACGGAGTACTTGCACCGAAAACACTTCACAGAAACAGTCACAGAGAACGCTAAGCTTAAACAATGAAGATCGAGAACAAAGCTTTGGCCATTTTGCTTCTCTTTGCTTTAGGTAAGAAGGGTTTTGTTTCCTTTTGCTTTGTTATTAAAAAAAAAAAATGGTTTTGTTTATGCTCTGTTTCTGTTGAATTTTTCTAAGAACATTGTTATTTTCTTTCTGTTTTTCGTAGAGTTTTCGTTATGTTTAGCAGCAGCATCAGCGGATGATTCATCGAAACTGGGGACGGTGATTGGTATTGATTTGGGGACTACCTATTCTTGTGTGGGTTTATACAGAAATGGTCGCGTAGAGATTATAGCGAACGATCAAGGAAACAGAATCACCCCATCATGGGTTGCATTCACGGATACCGAGCGTCTGATTGGAGAAGCCGCCAAAAATCAAGCGGCTCTTAATGCAGAGCGCACCGTTTTTGATGTTAAGCGTCTTATTGGAAGAAAGTAACTTACTTTCTCAGTCTCTCTCTGATATTTTTCAAGTTTCGTTTGATAATTATCGGGATGTGATTGGAAGTGTTTCTGGTGCTTTCCTAAGCGAACTAATGCTGAAATTAATCTGTTTTATGTACTTCTCTAGAAATGGTACTTAGAAGTGCTTAAAAGCGCTTCTAAACACGCCTGTTGTGTGTTTTGAGTTTTCTCTGATTCTCTATTTGATTTTGTAGAAGTTTGATTTGATAATTGATGAAATGTCATAAGCTTATTGTATTGTCGTATTGGACCAAATCAGATTATAAACCTATTTTATGTAGTTTTGTATACATGGCTTTTGCTCGGAAATGCTTTGTACGAAAGCACCTATAGACACTGCCTTTTCGAGAATGTTGTTTTTTGAAGGGAGAATTTAAGTGGATTGGTTTGATTTTGATGCTGTAGGTTTGATGATCCCGAAGTGCAAAGAGATATAAAGTTCTTGCCTTATAAGGTTGTGAACAAAGACGGCAAGCCTTATATTCAGGTGAAGGTTAAGGGAGAGAATAAGGTGTTTAGCCCTGAGGAAATCAGCGCAATGATATTACAGAAGATGAAGGAGACGGCAGAAGCATTCTTGGGGAAGAAAATTAAAGACGCAGTTGTCACTGTTCCTGGTATAGATAATCAAAATTCCAATTTCAATGTAAATGATTTGAGATGGTAGTTCTTTTTTATTCTAATGGGTGTTTTTTTTTTTTTTTGGGTTCCTTGTTGTAGCTTATTTCAATGATGCGCAGAGACAGGCAACCAAGGATGCTGGCATCATAGCTGGGCTCAATGTGGCTCGAATAATCAATGAGCCTACAGCTGCAGCTATTGCCTATGGTCTAGACAAGAAAGGGGGAGAGAAGAACATTTTGGTTTTTGATCTTGGTGGTGGTACATTTGATGTCAGTATTTTGACTATTGATAATGGTGTGTTTGAAGTGCTTGCAACTAGTGGAGATACCCATTTGGGAGGAGAAGATTTTGATCACCGAGTGATGGACTATTTCATCAAGTTGATTAAGAAGAAGTACAACAAAGATATCAGCAAAGATAATAAGGCTCTTGGGAAACTTAGACGGGAATGTGAGAGAGCGAAGAGAGCTTTGAGTAGCCAGCACCAAGTTAGAGTTGAGATTGAATCACTCTTTGATGGTGTTGATTTCTCGGAGCCACTGACAAGAGCAAGATTTGAAGAGTTGAACATGGATTTGTTTAAGAAGACTATGGGACCAGTGAAGAAGGCACTGGAGGATGCTGGATTGAAGAAAACTGATATTCATGAGATTGTACTTGTGGGAGGAAGTACTCGAATCCCCAAGATTCAGCAATTGTTGAAGGATTTCTTTGATGGGAAGGAGCCTAATAAGGGTGTCAATCCGGATGAAGCTGTTGCATATGGTGCTGCAGTTCAGGGCGGAATTCTTAGCGGCGAAGGCGGTGAAGAAACAAAAGGTAAAGCATCAAGTTTTCATGTTTTGTATCAATATGCATTAATTAGTATAACAAAGTATACAAAATCCCTTATTGATTTTTGTTTGTTGCAGACATTCTTTTGCTCGACGTGGCTCCATTGAGTTTAGGTATTGAAACAGTGGGTGGAGTTATGACCAAGTTGATTCCCAGGAACACTGTTATTCCCACCAAAAAATCCCAGATTTTTACCACTTACCAAGATCAGCAAAGCACGGTGACTATCAAGGTATAACAAAATGATAAATTCTACTTGCTGAGACATATAGCAAAGTTATGCTGTTTTTGGACTACTATATTCGTGAAAATTTCAGGTATATGAAGGTGAAAGAAGCTTGACAAAGGATTGTCGCGAGCTTGGAAGATTTGATCTATCTGGCATTCCTCCGGCTCCAAGGTGAACTACATTTTTTAATGTTCTCTATCTATGTGCTTTTGTTTGGTGAATATTCTGGATGCTTATATGTGTTCTCAATGCTGCTGCAGGGGAGTGCCTCAAATTGAGGTCACATTTGAGGTTGATGCCAATGGCATCCTACATGTGACAGCCGAAGACAAGGCAGCGAAGAACAAGCAATCGATCACCATAACTAATGACAAGGGGCGTCTAAGCCAAGAAGAGATTGATAGAATGGTGAAGGAGGCTGAGGAATTCGCCGAGGAGGATAAGAAGGTGAGGGAAAGGATTGATGCCAGGAACAAGTTAGAAACTTACATTTACAACATGAGAAGCACCATCAACGAAAAAGACAAGCTTGCGGACAAGATTGATTCTGATGACAAGGAGAAGATTGAGAGTACTATGAAGGAAGCTCTTGAATGGTTGGATGATAATCAGAATGCGGAGAAGGATGATTTTGATGAGAAGTTGAAGGAAGTGGAAGCTGTATGCAATCCTGTGATCAGGCAGGTTTATGAGAAGAGTGGTGGTGGAGGTCCTTCAGCTGATTCACAGGATGAAGAACCAAATGATGAATTGTAAAAAAGCTGGGAGAACCTGTGGATTCAAATTTCTATTGTTGTCATTTTTTTTTTCCTGGAAGTTGAATGATCAACTACCCCCCAACAATTAACATGTCACTGTTTTCCTTCATTCTAGTTGTAATGAAATAGTTAGATTTGGTGATATTATTATAAAGCATATTTTAGAATTATCTGGTTATGATCTGTTCCATCAATCTCCATTCAGGCTTTGTATTTGCAAGAAATTTTATTCCGAAATTAAGTTTTAAAGATATTATAAGAATGTTATTGTACATAAAAAGAAAATGGAAAACGGTTGATTGGTCGTGGCTTTTTATGATATCGACAATAAAATAGGCAATGTCATTTAAATCAATCAGTATGCTACGACGTCGTATTTACCCAGCCAGATGTCCTGAGTGAGTAACTTCTAGCAATTTTAGTTTCGCGCCCCTGATTTGTAGGCAAGAATCAAAGTCCCTCTAATTCTAGGGTTTCTGTCGCTGTAAACTTTCTCGATTGATAGCTCGAGCATGGCACGACTGGTTTTCCGGAGAACTTGCTTGCCAATGTTATGCTAGTTGTTGAGGCATTGACTTATTATTCGTCCGCAATTACTTGTTGGAAATGTTTGATTTTTAGGGCAATTCGATAGTACGCATAAACTTCTGCATAAAGTCACCATAATCTGAAGAAAAAGCGTTGTTATTGCGGCTCCAGGAAGGGAGTTGTGCTGAGAAAAACCCTTGATCTGCTGACGCTGATGTAAATACATAGGAAATTTATCGATACATATTCACAAAATGAGTGGCAATGACACATCATCTGATGAAGTGATTGCGAAGCTGATCGAGATGGGATTTGAGAATTCTGCTATTATAGAAGCTGTAGAAGCAGTTGGTCCATTATTTGACGGTGCTATTGAGTATATATTGGATGGTTCTCTTAGAAATTCTAAGGGCAAATCCAGTAGTGAAAAATGCTCCACTAGAAATCAGAAAAATCTAGGCAAAAGAGCTTTTTCATCCGCAATTTCAATGGGTCAAATGCGACAATCCAGCTTACTGGATCATTGCCAATTTGTTACCAGACAAAAAAGAGGCAAGGGTAATGCGGTAGTTGATTTATCTGTTTCTGGGTCAGTGGTGTCATCCAGTATTGTAGAAGAACACAAGGAGCCTTGTCCTGAAACGGGTTGTCTCCGTGAAACCAAACCAGAATTAATGCCGGTTTTGTGTCCAAAAGAGGTGGACATTGGGTCAGATTGGGAGGTGAAAGTTAATAGCCTGCTGAAAAAGCACTTTGGATACTCATGTTTGAAGAATTTTCAGAAGGAAGCCTTATGTGCTTGGTTATCTCACCAAGACTGTCTTGTTCTTG
The DNA here is from genome assembly GCA_032401905.1 of Swietenia macrophylla. Taxonomy (NCBI): domain Eukaryota; kingdom Viridiplantae; phylum Streptophyta; class Magnoliopsida; order Sapindales; family Meliaceae; genus Swietenia; species Swietenia macrophylla. The sequence goes on along the minus strand of CP135571.1, from coordinate 407,598 downwards.
CCGCAACAGGATCTGGTATTATGCTTTGTTTCAAGGATGTCTGTATGTTCCTGATGTCATTGTGTCGGTTGGTTAATATTTTGGTATATTTCACTTTCTCCAGGGAAATCTCTGTGTTTCCAGATTCCAGCTCTATTAACGGGCAAGGTTGTGGTTGTGATTTCACCCTTGATAAGCTTGATGCATGATCAGTGCTCGCAGCTGTCAAAACATGGGATATCCGCTTGCTTTCTTGGATCTGGGCAACCTGACAGCACCGTGGAGCAGAAAGCAATGAGAGGAATGTATAGCATAATATATGTTTGCCCAGAGACGCTGTTAAGGTGAGGGGAATTTTGTACCATTTGGCTTATTTTGCAAGGAGTTTGTTCACTTTTTTCTCTATTTGAAAGGTTACCATAAATTTTTCTGTAGATTGATAAAACCACTGCAGAGGCTTGCAGAAGGTCGTGGAATTGCTTTATTTGCAATTGATGAAGTCCATTGTGTTTCTAAGTGGGGCCATGATTTTCGGCCTGACTACAGGTTGGTACTCTTCCTTCTTCCATACGATTGTTTGTACCTCTTCACTAAAATCTAATCCATTATTGCTTCACTGTTTGGGCTTTCCAAGAAATGCATATTGTTTCATGTTTACCTTGGATGCACTAAGGAGCAGTATCAGATGATTATTAATTGTTCATAGAAACAACATGTGAGGCCCAACACAGGCGAACTATCTTAGAACATTTGCTCCCCATATATATAATTTCAAAGTTTGATATCTCAGTATTATACGATTCCTCTGTTTATTTATTTATTTTTTTATGTTGTTTCTAGTTACATGGCTGGTGAACCCTTTATTGTGTTTGTTGTCTCCCAGATGTTTTTGTCCTCTCCATTTTTCATCTACATAGCTCTTACATCATATGGCTAGTGAGTTATCTCAATTCATTAACAGAAGTATTCTAATGCTTTCAGGCGGTTGCTTTTGTTGCGAGAGAACTTTAGCGCTAACAATTTAAGTTCCTTGAAATTCGATATACCATTGATGGCATTGACTGCTACTGCCACCATTCAAGTTCAAGAGGACATTCTTAAGTCACTCTGCATGTCTAAGGAAACAAAGATTGTGCTTACCTCCCTATTTCGGTCAAATTTAAGGTTTTTGGTGAGGTTTTATTTGTTTCAGCATGGTTACGGGAAATTTTTTTCTAGATGAGTATTGTTTATGCATTTTTTTGACTGGAATTGGCTTCCTATGCGTTGAGGAATTCTACATTAATTCCAAATGGATTTTTCCTCTGAGTGAGAAATTTCAGACAATGTCATTTCTATTTTTCTGTAATCTATGTTGTCTAAATATAAGTTTACATATTTTTTTATTTTGGAAACATGGACCATTACAACTTGCTGCAATCTACAGGTAAAACATAGCAAAACATCTTCACGATCTTCTTATGGGAAAGATTTCCGCCAGCTGATAGACATATACATCAAAAAGGGAAAGACTGATGAAAAGGAAAAGACTAACATCTTACCAGCATCTGATGATATGTCTGATATCTCTGCTAGCAGTAGCATATCTGGGAAACATAGAATTTCTCCAGAGTGCAACTATGAGGATGGTGGCATTGATACAGATGATGATGAAATGAATTCAACAAAGGAAAAAGAAATGTCTGTAGAATATTTGGAAAATGATGTTGACATCTTCCAGACTGTGGATGATTGGGATGGTACCATTTTTCTGTTTTCTTAGACTTTTTTTCTACAATTATACTGTATTCATTTTTCTTATCCTATATTCTGATAGCTTATTTTTTGGCAGTTGCCTGTGGTGAATTTTGTGGGCATTCTCCTCCTCGAGACTTGGATATATGCTGTTCATTTGAAGGGACTAATCCACCTCGTAAGCCAGAAGAAATAAAAAGAATTTTACAAGAACCTTTGGAAGATGGACCAACTATCATATATGTTCCTACAAGAAAACAAACGTTGAGCATTGCAAAATATCTTTCTGGATTCGGTGTGAAGGCTGCTGCTTATAATGCATCGGTATGTATCGTACAAAACTATTGCTCATTGTTGTTTAGATGATTAATACGTTTAACTGTTAGAATCCATTTTGTGGTTCCCCAACTCTCTTGAGTGCTTTAAGTGATATTTTAGGCTCTTCTGAATATCTTGGCTCTCAATGGTGTAATTTTTTATTCAGTATGTGCTCCTTGCTACTGCAAAAACTCTGTCTCTTGTTTGCAATACAATTAATGGATGAGATCCTTTTTTGCAGTTGCCAAAATCACATCTGAGGCAGGTTCACAAGGAATTCCATGAAAACAAGCTTGAGGTTTGGTCTTTTTGGCCTTTACAGACAATACAAAAATGGGTAGTTCCATTTGGTATCAAATAGTCTTATATCTCAATTGGTATCAGCTTTGCAAACAAACTAGACAATGATGTGTATGATGATGGACAATTCTGCTTTACAGCTTTTGCACTTAGTGGACATTTCCCCATGCTTAAGATTAATAAAATGGGTATCTGCTCAAGTTCTTAATTAAATCAACCAGAAGATGATGTTGATAGTCTTATTACTTACAGTTTTTTTGTATAGGTTAATAAAGTACTAAATTTACATGCAATGACATGTTTCTGCTTATGATATCTAATCAATGGCTATGGAGTCTGATTTATGATGCAACAATTTTGCCTTATACTGTCCAGGTGATTGTTGCAACAATTGCTTTTGGAATGGGGATCAACAAGTTAAATGTCCGCAGAATCATCCACTATGGTTGGCCTCAGGTCTATTTTCCATATTCAAAATTGCTGCAACATTTTACTGGAAATTTTTTAAATATATTGTACATATGATTAATTCTCAGGTCTATTGGCCTCAGGTCTCCTGTTAACTTGGATGCCTCTTTTTTTTTCTTTTACCAAATTTATATCTGGGTATCTCATTGTCAGTTATTTGGTCTTGGGAGATTGTCTTAATGTTGAGTCCAAATACAGAGTTTGGAAGCATATTATCAAGAAGCTGGCCGAGCTGGAAGAGATGGGAAATTAGCAGATTGCAGTAAGTCATTTTTTATTTTGGAAAATATGTTATGTTATCTGATGAATAGGAAATCTTTTATTGGCAGTTTTTTCAAATTGAGTAGGAGCTGTTATACATTTGAAATGATTTTTTTTATAGGGCATAAATTTTGCATCTTTACGTATTTAATTTTTTTCACTGTCTATTTACACGCCATAGTTTAGTGGAGAGATTTTTTTTTTTTCTCTGTAGAGTCTGATTTTAAGTAGTGCATTTTTGTTGTTTAAACTTAAACTATATTCACTTTGTAAAACAGTTCTATATGCAAACTTATCAAGTGCACCAACACTTTTGCCCAGTCAAAGAAGTGAAGATCAGACAAAACAGGCATATAAAATGTTATCTGATTGTTTCAGGTTTGCAGTAAATAGATTTATTTACTGCCTGGTTAGGTCTTCCCTATTCTGAAGCTTAATTCAGAAATTTATGTTCACTTGCAGATATGGAATGAATACATCATATTGTCGAGCTAAATTACTTGTAGAGTATTTTGGGCAGGATTTTAGCTATGACAAGTGTCAACTGTATGTAATCTTTCTTTTTATACTTTAATATTATTCTCCTAAATACTTTAATATTACGTGTAATATATTGTAAATTCTAGCAGTTACACTCTTTAAGGTTTGTACAAGAATAACGGTACTTTGTGATTTGCGGTAGCTAGTTTTGTAATTCTGCTTGGATTGAATAATAATAATAATGGAAGCCCTTGTATGCAGGTGTGACATTTGCGTTGATGGACCTCCTGAAATGCAGAATCTGATAGAGGAGGCAAATATTTTCATGGAAGTTATTGTCGCTTATAATGTAAGAATTATGACACATTGATTAGTTTATGATTTATAATTTTTTCAATTCTTATATCATATATGTCATAAAACAATTTGAAAGTAAAAATATTATAGTCCTCAATGATTCTCTTTGAACTTCTTAAACGTTTTTCAATAACAGACAACATGTAGCTTTATCATTCTTTGCTGTAAAAATGACTAGTGACGTAATTTCATCATCTCATTTTTGGAAGCTCTTGCCGAGGACCAAGTTTATTACTTAATAAGGATCCTTGAAATTCCAAATAATTGAGGATCAATGTCATGTTCTCACCAACATGGTTCAATTTTTTTTGCTTTTCTTCTAAAGTTTTATGCCAAAATTCAGGTACGGAGCAATTTGGCAGATGGTTCATATGATGATGGTACCTACAGTGATGTTAGAAAACAAAAATTCATAGAGAGGCCAAACCTCAAGATGTTTGTCGGTAAAATAAGGGAGCAGGTGATGCTTGATCTAACTGATCCCTTTCTAGCTCTCTCTCCATCTGTATGGTGTTGAAGATATAACGCAAGTTCTTCCATGTTATTTGACAATTATCCTCTGATGGCACTTGCAGTCCCAAAAATTTTTAGCTACTGATTTGTTATGGTGGCAAGGGCTTGCTCGGATCCTGGAAAATAAAGGATATATTAGAGAAGGAGATGAGAAGGTATGTGCGCAAAAAATTGAATACAAATTTCTAGTCGATACCTTAATGCATAAAAGTATTGTCAACAGCATATTTCTTGTCCCATTTGCTGTCTTCACACACTTGTGGATTGCCTGTGTTACACATGTATCACTTTGTATGTTTGTATATACATACATTTTTATGTCTTCAGCAAATCGTTTCAAGTGCACTGTTCTATGCAGATCCATGTTCGGGTTAAATACCCGGAGCCAACAAAACGTGGATTAGAGTTTGTTGAATCAGGTAGGGAGCAAACTTTCTATGTTAACCCTGAAGCTGACATGCTGCTGTCAGCAAGCAAATGCCAGTCTTACTCCACATTCTCTGAGTGGGGAAAGGGTTGGGCTGATCCTGAGGTTCGCCGCCAGCGCTTACAAAATATGGGAACGAACAGAAAGCCACGAACGCGGCGAAAGCTAAGAAGAAAGTCAAGAAAATCTGCCAGAGAATCCAACAGTGCTCGAGGTAGAATAGCATCAAAGCTCTCGAAAAAGAAGTGATGAATCAGCGGTCATTGCACCGATTCAATTTTTTATAATGTATAGGGAAATGATGATTCCCTTGTTTTCCTTTCACTCTCTGAAACTCGAAACAGCAAAATTTTGCCAGTGGATGGATAACACATTTTTGTGCATTGTAACACCATGGTGCGGCAAGCTTGTCCCAACTGACTAGTGTACTGTTAAAGAAATAGCTGAGAGCTGTGGGCTTACCACTGATTGAATACGTAAAGTATGATCATTCACTGGTTCAACTCATTCTTTAAATTTTACTATGTTTAAAGATTTGTCTTTTAATAAGTGAATAGAGAAGATTGGAAATGAAAATAAAATAAAATAATTAACCCAATCATGCGCATCCGGGGAATCGAACCCCGGTCAGTACCGTGGGAGGGTACTATGATTCCACTACACCAGATGCGCGTCACGCTTTTTTGGTTATACTAATTTTTTAACAGCTAGACATATTCATTTAGATACAACCTCACAGGCCAAAACAAAAAATGACGGATTGCCAGCATGGCATATCTCACGGTTCACAACCACTAAAATTTCGCAATCCTCGCATCATAAAATCACCTGGATCGATATATCAACCGTTGGATCACCGATTCCCAGATCTCAGAACTTACTCCCCCGTACAAACCACTTCTATTGGCCAGAACCATACAGCTCCCGTTAGCCAGCGTGGCGCTTTCCTATAAAGTGTGAATCAGTCTTCTAACGATCCCTTCTCTTCAACTCAAAACTCGAATGTTGGAACCAAAACAATGTCTCTCAGAAAATTACAATTTGTGTCCCTCTAAGCAAAACGACTCGTCTTGGTGCTGAGAGCAATGGAATCGACTAAGCCGACGAAAGGAGCGGGAGGAAGGAGAGGCGGAGACAGGAAGAAGGCGGTGTCTAAATCAGTGAAAGCGGGTCTGCAATTCCCGGTGGGTCGGATTGCCCGGTACATGAAGAAGGGTCGATACGCCCAAAGAATGGGTACCGGTGCTCCCATCTACATGGCCGCCGTGTTAGAGTATCTCGCTGCTGAGGTATACGACTAGATCAGACATTTTCGTTCCCTTGACCTTTACTATTTGTTCCGTCATTTTTTTTTCTCGAGTTTATCAGTTCTCTGGCTCTTGATAAGGGTGGGTGGGTGGCTGGCAATCAATCTGTTTGGTTTTGTGAGAAAATGGTGGAGAATCAAGGAAATAATAGTGTTCACCAATTTCTTCAAACCTTTTTTTTTTTCCTGGTAGTTCGGCGTTTCAAATGCTTGTCATTCGTTTCCTTCTGGGGTGTATCAATGAGCTCAAATTTACCAGGAATTTTCTTTAAACTAGTGGTTTTGTTCCCCCAAATACTGTTTGTCAGGCGATGAAATTAAGAGGAGAATACTTTTAAATTTGGTTTTCAACAAATTTTATTATTCATTTATTGTTTTCATAATTTTAATTATATCCTGAGACAGGTGTTGGAGTTGGCGGGGAACGCAGCACGTGACAACAAGAAGAATAGGATAAACCCGAGACACGTTACCTTAGCCATAAAAAACGATGACGAACTGGGAAAACTTCTACATGGCGTGACCATAGCCAGCGGTGGTGTTCTACCAAATATCAACCCAATTCTTTTGCCCAAGAAAGCTTCCTCTGGTTCTGAAGCTGAGAAGACCCCAAAATCCCCAAAAAAGACCTAAAAATTTATAACTAAACCAACAATATCAATAAAACTACTAAACACCTTCTTGCAGTTTTTGCCCAGACTAATGAATTTGCTGTTTGGCCCATTCTCCACTCTCTCTCTCTCTCTCTCTCTGGTTCTGCGTTCTCTTTTATTGGTTATTATTTTGTATTTTGCCGTCTTCCATCGACAAATTAAGTAAAGCTGAACAACTGGGTTTGCAGTTTATTTTCCATTGGAGAAAAAGGGGGTGGAATAATCCCCAACTTGGTATAAGCTTGATGGTAAGGTGCCACTGGATTACTGAAAATAGTGTCAAAAGTCGGGGAAAATATCTTGAAAATAAAAATATGGTTTGTCTAATTTTATAAAATGGATATTGGATACCATTGGAATTATTAAAATATCATTGTTACCTACACTGAGATGGCTAAAATTCCGATGTAACGTGGGTATGTCCTTTATTTCGTAAAGGAGTTTAAGGACCTATTAAAAATGAATTGTAAAGCTTATTTTTTTTTTTTTTGATAAAAAAACTTAAAACTCAGGGATCTGGGTGATAAGTCTCTTTTGAAAATTAGTACCAGGGTAGTTTGGTCTTACCGTGTTGGCTTTTGCCTAGTGTTACAGATTATGAAAAAGTATCATTCTCGTTAACAAGTTCCAAGAAGGGTTATTTTTGCAATACTTCCATTATTAAACCCTGCAACAGAGGAAAGGGTTTGGCTGCCTTTCGAGAACAACTCTATTGCAAGAAGAAAAATACCCCCAAATTCGAGAATTGATAGCATTTCCTTCGTTGATCCACCCATGAAGAATTTCCTGGTAATTCCGTCAATCTTTTAAATTTTCATATCATTTCTTAGTTCTTAATCAAATTTAACTCAGTTCGCAATCTTTCGAGGCAGATTCTTGTTCGTTGCATTTTTCATTGTGACAATTTTAATTTCAATTGCAGAAAATGTTTCCTGGCTATTCTAGCCGAAACTCTCTGTGCCGTATCGTAGCCATTGCTACTACTGCTGGTTCGGGTCTTCTGTATGTTAGCAGCGGCCAAGATTCCAGTGAGCTCTCAAATCCCTATTTCTGCTTTTTTATATTGCCCCTTTGGTTTCTACAGATACTATGGTTCTTTGCTTTCTGGGTTCGCAAGGGCATCAAATTTGAGACTCAAAATGTTTTCTTTCCTTATACATTCCTATCCTGGCTGGGAGACAAAGCATAGTTCTTTGTATTCATGTGATGGATTCAATTATAATTGTTTGAATTGTAGAAACAAGGATAACAATATCAGTTCCTGCACCATTGCGCGACTCTTTATCAGTGCCAAGGCAAAGCTTACGAAGCTTCATTCCACATCCTTCATTTGATTCGTTTCATTCACAATTTGGTTGGTCCTTTTGTTTTACTTTTGAATATCAACACTTGTTTTCTTTCTTTGGATATTTATTTACATTGTCTTGTTTCTGTTATTTATTACTTTTTTTTCACCATTTTGAATATGTAGGAAATCTTGGTATTTTTTCTTTTAGTGTCAGTCCAGCTCCACCGGGAGATATAGAGAAAGAAGCTCCTGTTGATGCTAAAGATGGTACAAAATCATGTTGTGGGTGTCTCGGTAGAGATACTATTGCAAATGCAGCTGCTAGGGTTGGTGCTGCCGTTGTCAATCTGTCTGTTCCTCAGGGTATAATTTTTGGAATTCTTTTCATTTTTTTATGCAATTTGAACTGTTTTCATGGTGTGGAGACTAGTGGATTATTTGGGAATTTTGTTGTTTTGTAGGTTTCTACGGCATTACAACAGGGAAGAGTATAGGCTCTGGAACAATTATAGATGCAGATGGTACTATTTTGACATGTGCTCATGTAGTGGTTGATTTCCAAAACATGCGTGCTTCATCTAAAGGAAAGGTTAGCGATTTTATAATACATGAATGCAATCCACACATGTACCCCAATGACTTAGCTCCGTGTCTGTTATTAGTTTGTCAATTTATGCACTTCTTGTCTTGTGTATTATGGTTTTGTGTTAGTGAAAGATAAATGGATGTCTTGTGTGGTCCTCTTGTGCTGTTCTTCAATGATATTTATGCCCATGAGTTTTCCTGGTTTTGTCACATTTTTATTATTTGAATGATTCATATGTTTGGACTTGTTGCTACAGCAATTTGATTATTTAAAATTCATTTTTGGGAACTTCTTTAATTATTCTGAAATGCACTTGTAAATTTTGAAATGCATTGAATGTTTTAGGTTGATGTAACTCTGCAAGACGGTCGGACATTTGAGGGCACCGTGCTAAATGCTGATTTACATTCTGATATTGCTATTGTAAAGATCAATTCTAAAACTCCTCTTCCGACTGCAAAACTTGGTTCTTCAAGTAAACTTCGCCCTGGGGACTGGGTGGTGGCAATGGGTTGCCCACTTTCCCTTCAAAATACAATAACGGCTGGAATTGTAAGGTATTAAAATGCTTCCAATTGGTTCAGAATGTGATCTTTCTTTTGTAATGGGAGAAATATGGAATGAGCTAGCATCAAATTTCTATCCTTATGATTTTCTTGATCACATATATGCACTGGTAGTAACCATCATTTTACTTTATCTGTTGTGTTAAAGTTGATGTTGATTTGAGATACATTTTATCTTGTTTGTTTAATTATTCTGGAAATAGCTGTGTTGATCGTAAAAGCAGTGATTTGGGTCTTGGTGGAATGCGGAGAGAGTATTTACAAACAGATTGTGCAATCAATGATGTAACTCTCTCTCTCTCTCTCTCTCTCTGTTGTGTCCACATGAATGCCTTTGTGCATACATACTGTCTTCGTACAATGCACATTGTGCAATGTGGTGCATATACTGCAGATAGCATGTTTCGGTTGGTGTAGAAATTGAAATGTTATCAGGCTAGAAGTGGAGTATTATTTATTTTCTTGATTACTTGGGTAGGAATGTAAAGTAGTTTTAAAAACATCTTTGTTTGTGTGTGCACTCTCGCCCACTTGAAAACAAGTTCACCACTAATTTATATTAGATTTTCTTTTCTTCTGCTTGTGTGCTATAGGGAAATTCTGGAGGTCCCCTGGTTAATATTGACGGAGAAATTGTTGGTGTCAATATTATGAAAGTATTGGCTGCAGATGGATTGGGCTTTGCTGTACCAATTGATTCGGTTGCCAAAATCCTAGGGCATTTCAAGAAGAGTGGGTATGTTTTTATGTCTCATGTTCAACTACTTATAATCACAGTAAGTATTTAGTGTCTCATATTGCTCAAGCATTTTTTTTTTCTTTGTGTGTGATGAAATGAAAAGTACCTGTTTTCTGTATAGTACATGTAATAAATGGCGATGCTGTGCAGGAGAGTTATTCGGCCTTGGCTTGGATTGAAGATGCTTGATCTTAACGAGATGATTATTGCTCAGCTTAAAGAAAGAGATCCCTCATTCCCTAATGTCAAAAGAGGTGTTCTTGTACCTATGGTACATATTCTATTTCATCTCTATCCTCTCTAATTTCATGTTTATTTTACGCCAAGAGGCATGCATGTGAAATTGCAAATGCATTCAAAACATTCTAATGCACAATTGCCCAATAAAATATCATAGAGAGGATCTTTATATCTGTTAATGTTTTCAGTTAACTTTACATTACCAGATGCCTCTGGTGTTTATGTCAATACATTTTTATATGGTGAACAGGTAACACCTGGATCACCTGCTGATTGTGCTGGATTCCATCCAGGTGATGTTGTTATCAAATTTGATGGGCAGCCTGTTGAAAGCATCAAGGAGGTATCCAACCATATTCTTTTTCATTTTTCTTCCCTTGCTTTCCTCATTTAGGGTCTTAAAATTTGCACTTTTGCACTGTCACATTAAACTACTGAATGGCTGGAATTAACCTGAGATTTAAATATTTTCTGATGATTTTGGGGCAGATCATAGAAATAATGGGAGACAGAGTTGGGAAACCTTTGAAGGTTGTTGTGCAAAGAGCAAATGATAAATTGGTGACTTTGACTGTAATTCCAGAGGAGGCCAATCCAGATATGTGAAAGTTTAGCGATTTCTTGTAATGGTACACACACCTTTTCCCTCTTGGTGATGCACGCTTACACACACAGAATGACTAACAATTGTAAAACCAAAATTTCAACTGTCGTATACCTTTGGGGTACTATCATATGGATTCTTCAATGTCATCTTAGTTGTTTCTAAAAGAAAAAAAATGTGAAGAGATATTTCCTACAAGTGCCAGTCGCAGTTCTTGTTTTTGAACCTGCGATTGTTTTCTTCTGTATTCTTCGATGTGGATGAAATGTGAATATCGACCTCAGCCATAGCTTTTGCTATGTACATACAATCAAATACAGCGATCAAAAGTTCTAACTGATTCTGATTTACTCGATTACTAATCAGTATATGTACAACCATATTTTTAGTCTCTAAAGGAAGATACAAATAAAATAAAGAGGCAAAATTAGTATTAATGACTGCCTTAAACAGAAACTAATATCCACAATCGTCTCTCTAGAAAGGTACTTCAGGCTCGAGGAAATTGTAATATTCAAGCTGATTCATCTGACCACCTCGCGTTGGGTTGAACTCGCATTTATAATAGCTGCATTTACAAATCAAGAAACATTAGTGCAATGTTGACGGCCAATTTCAAGAAACATTCAGTGAAAATATTTATAGGCTCTATACATGACATTGATGCTATGCATATTACTGCAAAGTTCATTTAAAGAGTTACGAGAATTCTTGGAACAGGAATCTTCAAGCTGTTTTATCAATTCAAGATTTTGCAAGTTTTAAGAATCCAGGGTTTGTAGCTAAAAGCAGAAGATAGATTAGTGAAACGATAAGCAAACTTGAAGAAACAAAATCAAAATGTAAAAATCAAGGAAGCTAAACAATAATAAGTGATTTTGAATTACCTTCCATCCATGCCAACAATAATGACGGTGTTCTGCTGTCTGCCAAAGCCAACTTGGTACTGCACACCTTCAGGCAATCGAAACTGAGCCATTGACCACTCTGAACTGAAATACTTTGGCAATACACCTGCAAAATAGCAAAGAGTTAGCCACAAATTAACTCAAGTTTTAACAAATTCATTCAAGTGAATGAGTTACGAGTGTAAGGTGAAATGTTGGCTAGAATCATGTTAGCTACCATAGAAATTTGCTCTTTGAACACAATGAACAGTAAGATTTACCTCTGATGAATTTAAAAGATGAAATGGCTGATGAATTATTTGTAGAATGATTTGATTCAGGAACAAAGTGCAATTTATCGATTGCCGATGATCCTGAATCAACCTTGAGACCGAAGACATGTATAGTTCCCTTGTCACTTGAAGCTGCTAGCCAACGTACATTTGAACAGAATGCTAGGCTGTATATTTCTGCTCTGTCTGCTCCTCTCCTTACCTGCATTAGATTCGAACATTACAAATAAATTTACAAGCTTCAAGCACATCACACCCTTTCTTTCAAGAGCAATCTTTACTATCCATTTATAGTGCTTCCGTAAAAAAGTGCTTTCAAATCGGTATTGCATTCTTTGATTGAGAAGCACTGTTTTTGTCTCTTTATAAAAGCACTCATTACTATATTTTATTTCAACTAAATACTTTAAAAAAGAAAAAAGAAAAAGAAAAAGGTAGACACAAAAGCACTTCAATTGTCCACAACATATCACTACAGCTTAGAAAGAATCAGCATACCTCTTGCAAAGTGCAAAAGCGAAACACTTAAGGAAGCGCTTCTTTTCAAAAAGTGATTCTCTGACAAGTTTTTTTTTTTTTTCTTAATCAAATACTATATGAAGCAATAATCAATATTCTAAAAAAACATATATATTTTTAGAAAGAAACCCGGAATAATTTTACGTACCTCTTGCAGAAGTGATCCATCCATAGTATTAAAAACCCTAATCAAAGTTCCCTTGCAGCTTGCAGTGGCCAAGAATCTGCCATCCAAGGTCATCCCAAAACACGCAATTCTCGAATCATGCGCAATTATAAACTTAGTTTTCTTCGATCCGTAATCCTCAACCCTAACTTGTCCCTTAAGCAACCCGGGACACGCCATTATCATCGGCCCCGAATTGTGGGACACTTGGCATAAACCCTTAGGGTTTACCGCCGTGTCAATCTGACTCAACATCTGCAAGTTCGTGAAGTTGTAAACGTAAACTTTCTGCGTCAAAACGACTACGATTCGGTCTCCTCGTAGCTTCACGTTCTTCACTTCTGAACGAAACGACAGGTCGCCGAGGTAACGGTTTTCGTGATCGTCCCAGATCATTACCTTGTTCGGGTGGTTCCCGGCGCTGACTAGACATATGATGTTCGACCGGAAAAGCATGGAGACGAGTCGGATGCCGCCCCGTGGACTGTCGAAATCCCGTCGCATGATGGGTTTGTACGGGTCGGATAAGTAGACCCGGAAGCCCGTCTCCATGCCCGCGGTGAAGCAGCTGTGGTCCTGGTTGATGGATACGTCGTGGATGGTGGTCGGGAGGGAGCGGTCCATCGCGATATCAGTTGGAATCCGGGTCGGGTCAGACATAGAACGGCAGGAAAAGTACAGTGAAATGGCGTCGGATTCGGGTTTGGAGTGGTCAGACATAGCAAGGGCAGTAGAGGGGGGAAAATTTTTCTCTCCTCCTTGTGACGCAGACACTGCAAGTGTGAAGGAGAATTATACAAAGAGTAATATATTTGTTTTCTCTTTATTCATATTGTTTGTATGTATGCTTTTAATTTTGATCCTTATTTTTTATTGGCTTGGAAAAAAGAGTTTGATTCCTTTTTTTTTTTTTAAAAAAAATAAATTATTATAATTTCAAGTTAATTTTACTTTGATTGGATTTTTATTTTTATTTTTTATTTTAAAAAAAAAGAAAGAATATTACATAAACTGAGATTGGCCATGACCATGGCCATAGCCATGAGTTTTCAATTTTAAGAAACTCTTAATTAAACAAACAACTTCATTTTTCAGGAAATATGTTTGTTTAGCACCAGCACATAATAAAAATTCTCAGTGCAAAGTGAAGAAACAAACACACTTCTGGAAGTTAAAATCATTCCCATCCGTCCGTGCATGCATGCATGAAGCTGAAGACATCTCCTCTGTATGCATAAACATAATGTCATTGATTTACTAGTCTTCCTTGTCGCCGTCTGCTCCGCAAGCCCAGCTCCTACTCCAAGCCCTATCCCCGCTACCATCGCTTCCTAATCATTGTGCAGGTCCTGGTGCTGGAGCTGCGCATTGGGCATGCAGAGTTTGAGTGTGAATGATGATGGTAATAACCCTGTGGCGGCGGATACGCCTGGTAGTAACCCTGTGGATACCGCTGGGGGCATGCCGAGGGGCCAGCGCCCGCATTATAATCCTGTTGCGGCAGATATCCTCCTTGCAAATAAGCTGGCGGGTACGCACCTGTATGATTCTGTGGCGGCGGCGGCGGCGGCGGATATGCCATTCCAGGATTTACTAAAGCCGTTGGCAGCCAGTGCTGGATGGCCAAACTTGTAGGTAATATTCAACGTACCTTTAGTTCTCCCACTAGGCGTTCTGATGTTGTACCTCTGAGGTTGTTCTTCCTCTGCTGCATTATTCTGAGACTGAGAGCGCATTTCTTTAAGAGGAGCAAAAACTTCACCAAAATTAGAATCTCCAAAGCAGCCGCCGTTAGATTTTAATACAAAGATAACGTTCCTGTATTACGGGTGATGACGATGAAGAAGAAGAAGGTGGGGAGTTAAAAGGACGAGAGAAATGTGAATTAATAGAAATCAGTGAATTCGATTCTGCGAAATTTAGAGAGGGTTTATGAAGGGAGTTTACGGGGAAGATTTGACGGCCGACAACCCTGCTCCATAATCAAGAAAAAGAGAAAACTTAAGTTAACGAAGGTAAACTGCTTAAAGGTTGATTAACCAAAATAAACAAGAAATTTAATTAAGGGGATGTTAAAGATTATCACCAACGTAGAATTCACATGGGAAATCTGTCGATGAACATAGATATTTATTTTCACACAAAACATTTTTATTTCGAAATTTGTCGAAATTCTATCCCATCTCTCCATTGAACTATCAATCCAAATGAGAATTGATACGAACATATTCTGCTTTCACTGAGAAAAAAAAAAAACACCCCTATCGTCCCGAAGAACATTAAGTCTGGTCATGGTTTGTGGCTGATGATGACTTAGGGCTGCATTGAATCCATTAGGCCGATGAGCACACAACCAATGAACCAAACAAAGACAATTACAAGCGCAGAGCAAACATGTCACCATTTTCGGTTCAGGTACAAGCTAAAAACAGATTTTATGTAAGTGTAGCCACAAAGCCGGCCCAATCCACCACAAAGCTTGATAAATAGAACAAGTAAAAAAGCAGACCGCACAGTCAAAAACATTTAACAATGTTGTTTTTTGTTTTGAAAAAAACAATGTATTTCCTCAGTAAAGGCTCCCCCTCCTTAATAGCACACTTAGTGGCCCACTTGACCCAGAATAAGACCACGGCGTTGTCCTTTCGTGTTCCGTTTCCTGCACTGCAAATTCCAGAATCCAATCTGCAGCAACAGTGGCTGCTTTGGGCATGTAGCTATTACCTTGCCAGCATTTTTAATGGTAATCCCAAGCTTTTATAGTCCCATTTTGTAGTGTCCCCCAACATTAAAGAGGGTGGTAGGGCACATAGCCCAACAAACCCGTGACACCGGTAACAACGTCGTTGCATCTCGTCAAAAGGCTAAGCATCTGCTGAGAAATATCGATGCTGGGTGGTGATGGTGGAATAGTGGGAGCATTAAGATTCTGAGTAGAAATTCTGGGCGCTACTTCAGTAAGATGATGTGTATTATTATATAGTGGTTTTACGAATTGAGACCGGGGATGGGAAGAAATACTGGGTGATGACGAAAATGATGAAGGAATAATAACCTTTTGAAAGTTCTTACTATTAAAATCCATAGCAACAGTAGAAGAAGAAGATGATGCACCACCATCGGCAAAATTAGCATTGTTGCTGCTGTTGTTTCTATTACCAACCATCATTTGCTCTCCCCTATTACTTTCTTCCCCACCCAACATGAATGTTACACGCGCTGTTCCCTTGCTGCCATTGCCTCCTGTAACTTGCCCTGCCTCATCACTTGCTGGTTTCTTTAAACATGACTTCAGCTGGATCGTCTGCTGTGGAGGAAGAGGTCCCGGTGCTGGCGTTGGTCGATCAAAAACTGCGGGATCCTTAATCCTTGAGATCTCACTTGAAGGGTCGTCTCCTCTAATCTTGTCAAAGTCGGTTACTTCTGGTGCAGGAGCTTCCACTTCCCGAAGAATGTATCTCACTTTCACGTTGCCAAAGAGGCTATTGTTTCCGTTAGCATATCTATATGCTGCCTGCGCATCAGCTTTGTGCCGAAACACAACACGACATGTTGAAGATTTCCAAAATACTCGGATAGCAGACTGATCTATTGATCCAAAGCGACCAAATCTTGCCTTGAGCTCCGCAGCAGATGGAAGTGACGTCTCAGGAGGAAACTTCATCACCAGCATTGTCGGCTCAACTGCTCTAAATGAAGGATCCAATTTCTTGACAGAACCCAGCCTGAATGGCTTTTGTGGTGGAACAGCTGCATGTTCTTTTCCCTCTGCTCGTTGACCATCCAATGCCCTCTGACTGGATTTCTTCTCTGCTGTCAACGATTTCAATTGATTGATCTTTTTTAACCGTTTTGCTGCAATTTCTTCTTGGCGATCAGATGGAAGACGTTTTCTCCCAGTCTTGGTTGGATCATCTGGTCTAGCTCGGTGTTTTACTGGTTTTGACGCTGGCAAATCTCTGACACTCTCACCAAAAGCAACAATACCGGATAAAGATTTAGTGGCACGAACTTCAATGGGCTCTGTCTCAGATGGTGCTGATAGAACCAAGCTTTTCTGGTATACAAGGGATCGAAACCGCAGAAAGCACTGCCGTATAGTT
This sequence comes from Swietenia macrophylla, assembly GCA_032401905.1. NCBI lineage: Eukaryota > Viridiplantae > Streptophyta > Magnoliopsida > Sapindales > Meliaceae > Swietenia > Swietenia macrophylla. The sequence continues at coordinate 390,811 of CP135571.1, read as the reverse complement.
GCAGGGCAACCCCTTTCCACACCGTGAAAGGGATCAAGAGCAAGAGCATGCAAATCTCTCAATAGTTGTGGAAGATCAATTTCAATATTTCCCATGCTGACTCCTGGTGGCGTCCCAGCTGAACTCAACGCAGATGTAGTGGCACCACCATCTTTCTTCTGATTATTTGTCCGCAAATCCTCCCTAAGAGCCAAACCAGCATGAGCAGATTTTTTTGCCAAATTACCCAATGCAACCTCATCTTTCCTTGAGGTCAAATACTTTTGTTGATGACCAGAATTTGTTTCTGTGCCAAACTCCTTTTTCTTTTTCTTCTTTTTCTGCTCCCCTATCATTGGTTTCTCAGAGCCCAAGTCTCCCAATGGCCGTTTAAGAACTTTAGCCTTTTTCATTTTACCATCAGGACTCTTTTTAACAGGATGCTTTGCATCAATTGGAGAAGGACGAGCACCCATGCAGCTGTCCTGAACTTGATCTAATCCGTGACCTCCTTCCTCTCTAGCAGAAAAACTGGGTTCTGATTGCCGAAGACCTTCAGATGATCTGAACATTTTGGCACTCTCCTCCATTTTAATGTCAAGCATTACCTCAGCTCTCCCTTGAGAAGATGACAATATAACATTCGTTAAATCCGGGAATGCCCCCTTCCCCAACATATCAGACCAGCTTGAGTCCAAAACTGCATCCGGACCCATGCCCATTTTCATTTCTTGGATCTCTGCGGTTGACCTTGCATCTAAAGCATCACCATGGATGGCAGTGGTACTGCTGTGAGCTGATGCCTGATTTATGGTCAGAGCTTCTTTCCCAGATAGATCTCCACTTGAACGAGCACCCTCCTTGCTTAAAAAACCAGTTTGTTCAAATTTTACTGCAGTTTGAGGTGCCGGAGACCTCTTCTGCAAAACATAATCCCCAGAAGCAATTGCTGATGATCTCTCCATGACAGCCGATGGGGACAAAGATACCGCTTGCCCTTGGCTGATTAGAGGGAATTTTGAGTCACCTGGTTCGTCCCTTCGCTTGAAAAGATATCTGTCTTTCTTTGAAGGGTCTTTGACTTTCATATGCTTTTTTGAACTCTTTCCACCACCAAGCGCTTCGGCAATCACAAGTGGACCACTCAAAGGAGCTGGAGAAGGCAAGAAACTCGTAAGAAAAAAGGCAGTGTTTGCATACAAAGAGACCTTATTCCCATAAAAGGGCAAGGCAAAAATTTGCATTCAAACTAGGGCATGTAGTCTTCTACACTAGTATTATAAGCAGTAGCAACCACAACAAGAAAGTGTAATGAGCCAACAAAGATTCACAAAACATATCGTGCTTGATAACTGACAGGTGGGGATGATTTGTGAAGTGAAACCATGCAAGAACACAGACCGTGCAAAGGCTCTTAAGGCATACAGAACCTTTAAGAGCATTTTAGATAGGTGTTGCTAAGTAGCCCTTTTTTTTTTCCATCATAAAAATTAGGAAACTAACAACAATGAAGTTCTCAAATGCTGATAACTTTGCATCCCACTTTTCTCTGGAATGGAACAAATTGTATAAATCAATCCACTAACTGCTTAACAGAGTGAAACAGAATAATCATAATGACAGAAAAGGTGGATTATGCATTAAACGGTTCAACAAAACATGAACAGCTGTAGAAACATCAAAACAACTTCCACAACTCAGCACAAAGCATTTAAGGCAATACCTTTAGGTGGCTGTTTAGCTGACTGATACTCAGCAAGATCATGAGAAGGGCGTGCAGGATGAATGCCAAATGCCTGAGCATAAGTCTCGTCAAACTCCTCAAATACTGCCTTGCGGAAAGCAAAAACAGTAGATTTATTCTTAATAAAATCAAGGCTCGTCTGATCACAAAATTGTAGTGATGATGCCAAGTGCCTTGCGAAGGAAAGGGTCTCAGCCGGCTGAAACCCATCTCTCGCCTTCTTAATCTGATTTGCCGAATAAAACCCTCCAGGCTCAAAATCTGGCACATCAACTGTGAAGTACCCTTGGACATTTGTTGGCCGAAAATTATATGGGTTCCTACATTTACATGCCAACCCAAGTCCACGCCTCCTACTTGCCTCATCAACCGCTTCCTCCACAGCCTTCACAAAAGTCCTCGAATTTGTTTGCTGCGATTTCTCCATAAAATAGGGATCAAATGGGATAAGCTCAGCTGGGTCAAACCACCCATAGCTACTATCCCCAAAGAAAGCAACCAGCACATAGCCATCTCTCCTCGTGCGACGCACAGAGGATGTGGCAAAAGCTTCATTGAAGATATGCCCTGGCCACCAAGGGTGAGATTTCACCTTCCCCCACACCATATCACCCACTTCAAAACCATAACTCAATGCCCTGGACATTCCCGTATTCATCTTCTCATTGGCTACAAAATCATCAAACTCGGATAACAAAGATTTATACACCTCTACATGCCCGTCAACCCTCGATACATTACTCACGGTTCGATCGTTTTCAGCTTCAATGCTATCATTTATGTAATCAAATTCATCATTTCGAGCCTCAAAATGGTCATAACCACTCACTTTGTTTTTTTCCACGTCAAAAACTCCGGACTCCAAATCGATATCCGTACTATTAGATTTATTATTATCACTCCCCGGAGAAACCTCAACCCTAAGCTTAACCTCCTCACATCTTTCACTCCCAGAAGTTACCGAATCAAGCTCCACTGGAGAAACCCCATCTTCAACCGCCACTTCCGAATTCATCAAGTTCACTTCATTTCCAGAACTAGCAATAACAGTACCACCTGAACCCCCAGATTTCGCTTCACTTTCTTCAATCTTAGCACCAGATTTTCTATCGAAATCGCAGTCACTGTTCATGACGGATATCATTCTATTGTAACAGCTAAACTACCAATACGAAACCCTAGAAACGGAGCCTTTTATGGTTCAAGTGAAAAAAAGAACAAAAAGAAACCATACCTTCGTTATCGTCTCATGGGTTTGAGAACAATCGACTGATCGAGGTCGTATATATTGTTTGGTTTCTTTTGTTTGTTTATATCGCGAGAAAATACGAGACTTTGAAGCGGTGTTTGGATGGCAATAAAATCTGGGATTTGCTATTTTCCTTCTTCCAGAGTATTACAGTTTCTACCTTAATGGATTAGGGATTGTTTGGTTTCATGGTCTAACGAGGACGTCTGGAGGCCGCGGTGGAGATGGCCATTTATTGACTGCCACGTTACGAGACAACTTGTTTTGTAGGCAGTCATATTCATCGTATGGTGCAAAATTGGTTTTGCTCTTCTCACCGTAGGCAATTTTACGTGCAAACCCTCGTATTCGCTTCCATTTTGCCCGTCGTGGAACGGATTTAGCATACTTCTTAGAGAAATTGGGAGAGATTTTAAAAAAAAATTTAAAATTTGTGACGATTTTAGAATGAATATTAATATGAGGAAAAATTTAGGATTATTTCAATGATATTTGAGGATATTTAATTTTTAATTTCTATAAAATTTATATTGAGTAAATGATAGTTACAAATAAATAAAATAAATATGTAAATTTGATAATTATTATTTTAAATTTAAAATTTAAATATTTTTATTTTAAATTTATGATATTTTATGTATTAATTTATAAATAATTATATATATATTTTAAAATTATTATGATTAATTTAAATTTTATGTATTTTATTTTAAATTAATGCTAAAAATTTTAATTAAATAATTTATAAATTTAAATTTAATATTTAATAATATTATAATTATAGTTTGAAATTATAAACAAATTTTGTTAAAAATTTATGAATATTCGCATAAATTTAATAATTATTAAAAATTTATTTAAACATAATAAAATATCAAATATGTTACCAGTTTGGTGTAAATTTAAATTATTTTTTTTAAATATAAATTTAAAAATATTTACCCCAAATTCATGTCGTTGCCATTCTACTCATGCGTAGATGCGAAACATGCCCACTTTTTGTGATCAATGGATAAGAGGAAATTATCAGTTATGATACTCTGATTTTGTCGCAATAGGGGAAATAATTTATTAATATATTATTTTTAAAAAATTAATTTAGAAAATTTTATTTAATATATATTTTTATTAATATTGTCTTTTATTGTACTTGTGTAAGGTGTTAGAATTTTTTGTTTATGATATTATTTTTCATATTAAAAAGCAAATAGCACGTCTAATTACTTTTATAAAATTACATATTAAAAATTTACAAAATAAATATATTATGTAATATTAAATGTGATTTTAATTTTATTAACAAGTATTTAAAATTCGGTCTTAAAAATTTATTTAATTTAATTCCTCTTTATCAAGTTTGTTGCAAGGTAACTCGTTCATGAACAGAGTTTCTGGGAAGAATATTCCTCAAGCAATTTAGGATAGAGAGAGGATCAACATCGACAAATCCATATGATTTTCAGAAATCCAAATGCGTTGTCCATAAGCCAAGTGAAGTCTGTATCGTGCATTAAAAGGCCAAAATAGGTTGTAAATCCACTTCTGTTCGCCAATAATGTAGCATAATAACATTACATTTGTGATAACTGAAAAAATTTTTATCGCCAAACAACGAAATCCTATGTCTTCACTCGAATAATATGTATTCAGTTTGAATGAAAAAAAATTGGTACACTAATATATTTCACTGACAGACAGCCATATCAAGTTACTTTCAACTACAACTACCATATATTTTCATGCCAAATGGCGGATTTGGAATTGGCCATCAGGAACTTGAAATCTTATTCTCCATCTGACAAAGAACTGGGTCTGTAAAACAAAAAAATATTTTATGGAAAATTGATGAATCTGAATCAAATCTAGCAATTGCTTCTCAACAAGGCTTTTAACGAGTTTCAAGCATCATTGGCTTTTTGGTTGGGAGGGGTTCCCGCAAGCCAACCCCACACACCGCCTGAGCTCTGCCTTTTTGTGTTTAAGGCGGCCTGTTCTGAAGCCGCCATTTGTCGCTGCAGCAGTTCAAGTTCTTTCTGTAATGTCTCCATTGCTTGTAGCTTCTGTCTTAGTTCTGCAACGTCAACCTGTCAGTTCAAAGAGTAATTAGCCAAAAATATAGACAGAGTTCCATTTATCCAATGGCCTGAGGCAGATGGTAATAATCACCTCCCTCTCTCTCAAACTTGAACAGAACAACTAAGTTCACAAGCACTTCCACATGCCACCCTTATATTTCACTTCACTTGCAACTATCATTCATTTTGCTTAATAATTAAATAACCTTTCTTTTTTAATTAGACTGAAAACAACTCAGTCTTTATCTCCAGAGAAGGCCTTCCTCTGTTCTATCACCAGGGAAAATTTTGATTGGAAATTAAAATCAAATTATCTTTGGAATATAATCTTAAGAAGATTAGTATTAATAATTACATTGGTGAACAATTGCACTAGTGAGCACATACCTCCAATTTGAAACATCTAGACTGCTCTGCAGCAAGTTGACCACGAACAGATTGAAGTTCCTACAATGTATAGGGATAAGTTAAGGGCATTTAGACTGTTCAGGGTATTGGAAAAAGAAAAGTACATTTTTGAAATTTTCTGGATCATCAAAACAAAATGCATGAGAGTTTGCACCTCCCGTTAAATGTGGAATATGCATCCGACACAATTCTTAACCATGTTAAAACTACATTATATACATACGAACCAAGTGCAAAGTAAATAATAAGAAAATCCCTATCAAGCAATTACCTTGTAGAGGTCAGTGTTCCGAGTTTCAGCTTCTGCTAGCTCTTGCTTTAGCTGTATGGACTGCAACTTCTCCTTGCTAAGCGATGATTCTAGTTCTTCATTCTCTGCCTTGAGGGTGGATATAAGATGTTCAGTAGTTTCTACACCTTTGGATTTCTGCATGAAATGCTAATGTAAGTATAAAGAAGCAACATATAAACACAGCTTGAAACATACTACTCAAAAGTTGGTAAGAGTGAAACGAATAGAAACTCAGATATTCAATGAACTGACACAATTTGCAATCTTTTCGATTTGTTGAATTTTTCAAAACCACATACCATTGGCTCTGAATCAACATTATCCATAACAATTTCCCTTATTTTCCCTTCTTGGCCTTCAGACTCCACATCTCTAGTTGCATTTGTAGCATTAGGGACAGCAGAAACACTGTCAGGCACAGGTGCTTCTATCATATTTGATGGCAAAGTTGATTTATGGCTTGGTTTAAGAACATGAACCTAACAGCAACAAAAAAAACCAAAAGGAGGGATGAGGCAGAGCAGGAGAAACTAAATGCAAAGACATTAATATTACTGTTTACCTCACTGTTGTAACGCCCATTATATCCTCCAAAAGCTACAAGTACATCTTCACCACCATGGGAGCTCACGACCAAACTCGAGCCCTGCAATAGGAGATAATGGCTGTGATTAAACTACTGCACTTAACATCAGAAGATCTCATAATTCCAAAATTCCATGATACCATTCCCCAACACATGGATAAAACTGTGTAAATGTTTATCATTTAATGTCAAAACCTTAGCGAGAGCCTAACCATAAAACTCTTTAACAGAGATTGTAAGGACAATGCTATTTTCTCAAACGTATAATTTCTAAAAAAGGTTACTTTAGAACTTCTTAGAAGTAAATGTCAGAAATCCTATTTACTTTAGAACCAAGTGGTTATAATGATGATGACGCTAGTAAATGGTAACGTGAGAAAATCTAAACAACAAGAAGGATTTGTAAATTTGGCATCCTATTTCATTCATATGCGTCCTTCGATTACTTATTAACAATGTCAAGCAGCTTGTTAAACATATAGCATATCCTCATCAGTATCTGAATAAGATATTACTGACAATGACTACTGTAAAACAATATAACTTTAACTATTCCTCGTGGCTAATATTAACATAACAAATCACAAGGAAAATAATGCTTTACAAACTGAGTTATTATGTCCATCAAATAACAACTAGCAAATGTTCCCTAAAAGTAAGATACCTCACTAGCAAGAGCAACGCGTCCCTGGACAGAAGTTACAACTGACCAAACAAGTGTAGACATATTTAGAACAATAGTTTCAGAGGACCCTGCAAGAGTTCCAAGAGACAAAAATATACTCATTATATGGTACAGACGTAAGGAGATAAAAGAGCAGGTCCAAGAAAACCATGGCCCTTGTCTTTTATCTTATGGTGAAGATAGTCAACCCAACAGATTTGAAGTATAATCAAAATATGATGTGCTCAAGAAAGAATTATCCAAATACCTAACATCAAGGCACTTTTAATTGGTCAAATTAGAAAATTCCCAATGTTATTAAACTACATTTGCCATATAAAACAATTTCGTCCACCAATTTAGTTCCTTACTCAAGCCATGGGTAAAGCAACACTTCTATTAGATAAATTATATGCCAATTGTATTCCAAGGAATAAAAAATAAATAATTCAACTGTATGGTCTCTTGAATCAGTTAAATCAGATAGATTAGAAATCCAAAGATGCCAAAGCTACTTCAAAGCTCTCTCAGAATCTTCAAACTTCAACCGATGTCAAGCTTTCAGTACCAAGTTCCATCCATACAATTATTGGTATAAATTTTAGTGCTGAGAAAAAATATATTAACTTTCACTCATCCTCTCTTTCATTCTAAAAAACTCTTGCAACAGAAAACTTTAACAAATGAGATTTGTCTGATTACACTTCATGAATTGCTTTCTTAATGCTTACATTTGAACGTGTAGTAAGACACATACCACTCTTATTGTCACCACCACCAACAATAAACCAATTCTCTCCAATTGTTACGCCTGCATGGCCAGCCCGTGGAGTTGGTATCTCACCTTGTTGAGTGGGTCTTGACCACTCCATCTATAAAATACAAAATGCAGAAAAATGTAAGAATATAATTCATCAGACAACCATACACTTATGTACAACAATGGTTCTCTTACAGTTTGCAAGTCAAGAACATGCAGATCATTGAAACAAGTGGCATGAGAGCCCCCACCAAAGATAAGAAGGTAACGCTGGGCATGTACTGCAGCAGCATGATCAGACCTTGGAGAAGGAGGCACACCCCTATAAGATAATGAGGATAAGTTAATGACAACAGTTAATTGCAATACAAACTTAACCACTTTGTTTCAACATAGAAGGGAATTTCTATGCTATAAATGCAACATAAAATTCAAACTCAACATAGTGAAATGATACACGAGGCTTGATTCTTAACACACTAAAAAAATATCTTACACAGCGTCAACTTCATCCCAAGTCAAGGTTTCAAGATCAAGAATATGCAAATCATTCAAGACCGATCTCTTTGCATCCTCTCCCCCAAATATAACTAAGCTTGTTCCAACAAGGGTCACAGATTGACCTCCACGTGAGGCCTGAAATGTAAATAATGGACCATTCACAGAACATAGAGAGATGACCAAAATTGCAACCATATCAAGACACACCTTGACCATTTATCATTTCTTTGGTATACACAAGTGAAGGATATTATTACAGAAATATCAAGAGATGCCACCCAATTAAATTAAACCTATGTGATTCACAAATATGCTTTCAGAAGATTAAACAAAATAGAAAAATTTTGGTTTTCACTTGCTTCAAGGTCATAGTCAAGAACACACAGATAGTGGAAGCCAATTAAGGCAATTTAACTCTGAATTTGTTTTGAGAAGAATTTCTCCGGTCAATGTAGCAAGAAAAAAGTAGATAAGAGAAAGAATAGATAAATACCGGAGCTTTCCCATAAGTCTTTAAGGTCGACCAAGAACAATTTTCCAGATTGAATACCTTCACTGTCATGAGAATACAATTAATTTTCTGAGCTCTTCTTCAAAACTTCCTTCCAAGAAAAAACATAAATTTATCTAAATTGTAACCATCCATAATGTTTCCACTTCTACAAGTGTCATATTTCGACCGAAGTAAATAAACAAAGTAGAAATCAGAGGGCAGTAAAATAGGACTAAAACTGTACCCTGAATAGTATCAGAAGGATCCTTTGTATGACCAGCAATTGACAGAAGCTTGTTCTCCCATGGTATCTAAAGAAACATAGGATATCAATAGATTAGAAAATAAATATAGCAAAATATTTGTTGATAAATGGATATTACATAATTGTGAAAATGTTTATTAGAAAACATTGCCTCCAGAAGTGACATGAAATGAAAAAGATACTGAGTTCGACACTAACCAAGGAATGACCAGCACAGGGGGTTAATGTCACTGGAGATGGTGACTCCAGTGACTCAGGTCCACCCTTAGCCTCGACCTTTGACCATGTCCAACTTCTCAAATCCAGAACCTACATTGATCATCAAATTAGGGAAAAACCAACTAATACATAACTATATCTATGCAAAAATAGACAGAGGGAGAATTATACATTTTAAGAAACCATGGCTACAACCAAAAAAGCACATATATTCAAAGCTGAGCAGAAATGAAACTAGAAAGAAAACATAGAAAACATGAAAGAAGTAGTGATCCTGTTTACATTAGCAAAAGCATAGACGTTTGGCCAGCAGTCCCATACATAATTTTGTGCATACATAATGTGAATGTTTATATGTATGGGAAAATAATCGCTTACATGGAGATCGTTTAGATAACGGCCATTGTGGTTTCCACCATATATATACATCTTATCTCGAACAACTGCAGCTCCATGCTGAAAAATGAATACAGCTTTGTTCAGAGGATGCAACAGAAAAGAAGAGGAAAAGAAAGCATAAAAAACCAATTCACATTCTATTAAGAAAGACAAGCCAATACCTCATATCGAGCTTTGGGCTGTTGGCCAGACATTGGAGGCTCAATCCATTGATCATAGACAACAACTGAACAAAGGCCTTCTGAGACTACATCTTTATCCTGAGTCTCCATCAGGTTCCCATTTTCAGCAGAAATGGTCTTTGTCTCAGGAGACAAATTTCCATTCTCCGTGACAGGCTCAGTTTTAGAATTATGCTATAAACAAGTAAGAAATATTCATTATAATCTAGGTCAGAAAAATCTTCTTACAATAAAAATACCAGCAAGGAATGATAATTTGGGTCAGGACCCTGGAAAACAAGGGCATAACTATGCAAGTCAATTAGCAAAAGTAGAATGAACTTTATGCAATATCAACATATATGTCAATGCTCTTACCACTGTAATTACGAACACATATTTTAATCAAGTAAAAGATGTAGAAATGAATCATAACTAGTGAGAATTAAATTCAGAATATAAATGGATTTCAAATGTACTTACATTCATCTGCACATCTACAACAGGCTCAGCAACAGAGTTAGATGCTCGTGAATACCAACCTGGATCTTCCTCCTATTCAATCAAGAAAAAAGGGGGGCAAACAAATTACAACTGTGATGAACCATATCAATATGACTGTGAGAATGGAAATGGCATAAACCTCCAATATTTTCACAAAAAGACGCATGGCCTCTGTGGTAGCCATGTTTCCAAGGCCTTGCCAGCTGCATAGACAATAAAAAATTTTAGCAAAAGAAAATTCAACAGAAAACAGAAATGAATGACAATGCAAACATCATATAGCCACTTGAAACAAAAGTATTACCATTTCAATAAATTAATACATAATTCGAAGAAGAAGAAGAAGAAGAAAATAATCTGTTCTAAATCATATACTGACACAAAGAAAACCTTCTCTTGTGTTTACTCCATTGAATTAAGGGACAAAAATACTACGAGGAATAACAGTGCAGCAAATGTCATTAAAAAATTTCAACCATTGGAGACCTTTAAAGCATAATTTACTCTACAAAAAGCTAAATGTCACCAAACTCTCAATCAATAACCATTCTTGTATGTATGTGCAAAGCAATCGAACCTTTTCCATTTGCTTTGTTCTACTGGACTCCATGAGCTAGGCTTTGGTACGTTACAAGGTCCTACAGTTGCCTGCAAAATGTTACACGAGTATAAAACCATTAGAAACTAAAATATAAATATTAGAGCATTTATATACATCTTCAAGTTCTGACCAGAAATTCACTCTGAACGACATGTTTGTTTACCGAAAGGAAAAATAGCTAAACGAATTGCAACAGTTTAAAGTGTGTTTCTCTCATTTCTTGTACACCAAACAAAACAGCAGATCCAACATTTTCGCTGCCTAATTCTCTATTCATAAATTAGATCTACCTAAATTATACTCAAAACAGCCTAGAAAACACAGCGATTATACTACAATCAGATAATGAGCAAAATTCAGAAGAAAAACAGCGAAATCCAGTTCCGTCAGCACAATTAAAACAACAGTATCAGCACAAATCGACGCCAACACCAAAACCTTGCGTATTAAGCCTAAAAATCAACAGGAATAACAACCGACCGACATTGAATCAAGCTAAGCAAATCACATAAAACACCACAAATCCCGCACATTAAATGTGATAAAATCAAATAAAGCGCATAAAAAACCATTGGATCAAGTGCCGTAAACCAAAAGGAAGAAAACGAAGAATAATTATGGAAATGAGAAATGCAACCTGCTGATACAAAGCGTAGAGGAGCAAAGCGGAGTCGTTTGAGAACTTGGAGGTGAGTCCTTTGGTGGCGGAACTGGGAGATCCATCGAAGCCAACATACGACGCTGCAGCATAGAATCGCTCTGGATAAGCGAGGCCTGAGCTTGCCCTCGCCAATGACATCTCGCTCTGCTTTGGCTTCTCAGATCAAACCAAGACTATGAAAGTTGATACGTAGAAATGAAGTAAGATTTGTGAATTTGAAGATTCAATCCAACATTACTAGTATTATGTGTTGTTTGTTTGTTGGTTGGTGCCAATCGTTGCGTTTTATAAGGGCACGTTTGGTTGGTGTCGTTGGTCATGAAATGTATAGGGATTTTTCCAAGGTGTAATTCCTGTTGGCAGTTTGGGACCCGATCTGCAATGTAATGGAGTTTTTATAAATCAATAATCAAATAAATTTATAATTCTTATTAAAATGACCCAATTGCCTTTGTAATTTTAATTTTTGATCATTGCGATATTTTCTATGTAACTTAACACAAATGTGCTTTAGTAGATTAAAATGACCTGGGGACTTAAGTGTACAAACGAAGAAACTACGTCTTTATATGCAAAAATATAAAAACACAGGTATCCGGTTATTATTGTTATAGTGATTCAGGTAACAGCAGTACCAGCCGAGGTCACAAGAAGTCCAGTTCTGGGCGAAGTCAGGTAGCACCTGTGAACTTCGCACTTCACAGGTGTTCGAGAGAAAAAAAAAAAAAAAAGATGAGATAAAAAAGAAGAATAAAAACTGCAACAGTCTTTCATCCAACGACTGTGCGGAGTTTGGACTGTAACTAGTGCAAGCATGCGGAAGGCAGACTACATACAGACAAGCAGCACAAAAGTCTTGTTGCCTTTAAATACGGTCCGGCAACGTTTTGTGCATCCCTCGACTTAACGAGCCCTATTTTGAGGTATCCTTCTCTCTGCTTTTGTAAATTTTTGGGTATATATGTATTTAATTTGTTCCAGAATTTATGTTGTGAATCTGATTCAGCTAGGACTATGTTCTCATTCTCTGTTTTTTGTTTTTCTTGGTAATCTTGCTCTCAATTTTTCGATATCCTGCTTTTTTTTCTCATGCAATATGTGGGGGTCAATGCTGGGTTTGCTTGAACTTATTTTTTTTTAACTTTCCTTTGAGAATTAATGGATTGCTAGTGTCAATTTGTAATCTTTATTTGAGTTGTGTTTGTAGGTTGATTTTATGAGTATAGAGCTGTGGATGTTCTTTTGGTGCTGAATTTTGTTGATGGATCATCCGAGGTCGAGCTCAGGGAATGGTGAGGATAATGTTGGGATTCCAGATGACTTGCGGTGCAAGAAGTCGGATGGGAAACAGTAGAGATGCACTGCAATGCCTATGCTGGATAAAACGGTATGCAAAAAGCACTCCATCCAAGCAAAGAGAAGGGCTGCTAATTCCGCCTTAAGAGCTAGTCTAAATAAAGCCAAAAGGAAAAGTTTGGGTGAAAGTGTTATATTCTTGGAAAGTAAGGGGGATGATTATGACATGCCAATCGCAAGCTTGAAAAGTAGTGACTGTCATTCAGTCTCGGGGAAGAAACCTATTGAGAAAGTGACAAAAACTCTTGGGGATTTTTGCTATTTACCGGAAAGGCCACCTACAAGGGGTACATCAGCACGTAACTCTCTGAAGGGAAATGATGATTCACAGAGAGATGTTGCGGAATTTCAAGAGAATTTGAGGTCTTACAGGACACCACCTCATTCTGCTGTGGAGTCTTCTCAAAACAGATTGCAGAAGAGCTTTGATCCTACATCTGTGAGTTATATTACCATGAATTTTGCTGCACCTGTCAGTATTGGCATTGTTGGCATTGTTATAGGTTTTATAGAGGGAGAAACAATGAACATTGTAATAGATGTTATAATATGGCAATAAACATTATGATTCTTAGCATTGAAACAGAAATCCTTAGTGCTCGTTATTCTGTTCATTTCTCTCTCTCTCTATTTTGTGTCATTGATTTGAAGACGGGAAAATTGCATTGTAGGAATATTCTGATGGAAGCATGAATTCTTCTGAAGACACGGGGGTTCAAATTTGCCATCAATGCCAGAGGAATTATACAGATAGAGTTACTTGGTGCCTTAAATGTGATAAGAAAGGATACTGTGATACCTGTATCTCATCATAGTGAGGTTGAATTTTAGTGAGACATACGTCTATTTCACATTTACAAGCTTTGTAAGTGTTTATGCAGCACTTCTCAGGTACTCAGACCTTGAGAAGGTATGTCCAGCTTGTTGTGGTTCTTGTAATTGCAAGACATGTTTATGTGCAGATAATATGATAAAAGGTACTTCATTCCTGAGTTTAATGAATCTTTTGTTTCCTATATCTTGTCTATAAGAAATACTAGTTTTCTTTATTATGATTGCCTAATTGAAGAATTAATGTTTTCTGTCTGAGTTGCAGGTAAGGATATGGGAAATACCTGTTCTAGACAAGTTACAATATCTCTACTGCCTGTTATCTGCTGTGCTTCCTGGAGTTAAGCATATCCATCAGATACAGTACTCTGAGGTAGAACTGGAAAAAAGGCTTCGAGATAAGAACCATTTGATGTTCCAAAGGCATGTGCTGTTAAAAGTGTTAAAGTGTTTTTATGCATCGCGTAACTCTTTTTCCCATTATTTTTCCAGGCAATGAAATTGACCTTGTCAGAGCAAAGTTGAGTGCTGACGAGCAGATGTGCTGGTAATGCCTTTAATGCCATTTGAATTATATGTAATTTGAGTCTTGGGATTGTAGGAAATGTTATATGATCCAACGCAGGAGCTTGATCTAGTTTACAATTAAATCTGATTGTTTGAATATGGTTTTTGGTGATCTGCATCACGTAAGTAGTTGGAAGTAATAAATTTGTCTCCTGTTTAGTTCAATAGGATGGCTTGTCTTTTTCTCATTGTTTACATCTTGGACATTGGAAGACTGCCACATTTGTAATAGTATGTAGTTCTTGTTTTAATTTATAGGATTTGACTTCAGCATGGTTTGTTCATCATAATTTGTTTTCTTGCAGCAATATCTGCAGGCCACCAATCATTGATTATCATCGACATTGCTCAGACTGCATGTATGATCTGTGCCTTAGTTGCTGTCAAGATCTTTGAGAAGCAACTACAAGTGATGTTAAAGGAGAGTTGTTAGAAAATGATGCTGCTGGGAGAAGTGAAGAGACAGATAATGCTTTAGAGCAAGTTAAAATAGCCAAACTAAGATTAAACTTTTCTGATAAGTTTCCTGGCTGGAAAGCCAACAGTGATGGCAGTATTCCGTGCGCTCCCAGGGAGTATGGTGGTTGTGGTTGTCAATCATTGAACTTAAGCCAAATTTTTAAACTGAATTGGGTTGCAAAACTGGTGAAGAACGTGGAGGAAATGGTTGGCGGCTGTAAAGTTTGTGATTCTGAAACTATACTGAAAAATGAACCATATGATACCACATTCTGCCAATATGCTCACAGAGAGGATGGAGATGATAATTTCTTCTACTGCCTGTCATCTCAAGATACTTGAAGTGAAGGGATTGGTTACTTTAGAAATCATTTGTTCAAGGGCCACCCGGTTATCATTAAGCAGGTATGTGACAACTCATCCATGCCCATTTGGGATCGAAAGGATATATGGAAGGGGATTCGGGAGACAACAGATGAGAAAACAAAAGATGAGAACCGAACGGTGAAGGCCATAGATTGCTTAGACTGGTCTGAGGTGGTCTTTCATTGCTATTGCTTATATTTGTGTAGTTCTTCTTTCATCCTGATATCACAAAAAAATTCATGATATTTTCTGTTATTTACAACCAATCTTCTGTATGTGGGGTAGCATGATGGCAGGTAGATATTGAACTTGGTGAATTCATCAATGGATAATCAGAGGGATGAGTTCATGAAGATGGTTGGCCAGAAATGTTGAAGTTGAAAGATTGGCCCTCTCCTAGTGCTCTCTGAAGAGTTTCTATTGTACCATAAACCTGAATTTATCAGTAAAATGCCTTTCCTTGAGTATATTCACCCCAGGATGGGCTTTCTAAATGTTGCTGCAAAGCTTCCTCATTATTCCTTGCAGAATGATGTCGGAACTAATATTTATGTCTTATGGAACTTATGAGGAACTTGGTCGGGGTGATTCAGTGACCAATCTTCACTTCAATATTCATGACATGGTAGGTCACATGTTCTGCTTTCTTGTTCTGAGAGCTATTTTATCTTAATTTGTCATTGTATTTAATATGAATTTATGACAAGTATTTTGATAATTACTTTCTTGACTGAAGATGAATGCATGTTAACGTAGGTAACATTCAAGTTTTAAATCTTACCTTGGGTGCTTGCTATGTATTATTCTACCATTACAGTATATTACATGTTATTAAAACTTCTATGAAGTTAATCTAACTTAAAGATTGATATTCTTCATTGAACTTGGTTTGCTTCCAACACAGAAGCAATGCTGGTGTCAACCTTTTGTATGGCCATGGAGAATTTATTCTATCTCTGTAATACATTCTGATGACCTATATAAGGTGATAAAATTATATTTGCTGATACTTCCTGTGCTGTTGCCAGGTATATCTGTTGGTGCATATGTGCGAAGTAAAGTCCCAGAAAAACTGAAGATGAGAAGTTTAAGGTTCCTTTAGAGAATCTGAGGCAAACAAGTCAGTTGGGGATCCAGTAAACGTATTGGGTGAGGGAAGGTTTCCAGATTTATCACTTGGTGGGCATGAAGTAAAAAACAAATATGGGGAGAAGTATGCTACAGATGAGGATGAGATAATTGAAGATCAAGGGATTGAAACTGTTACTGGTAATGAGAAAATTGTCAATTCTGAACATTTAAATGGAGAGAGTAGAGGCATCTCTGAAAAGACTCATCCAGGACCCCTTTGGGATGTCTTTCGTCGGCTGGATGCTCCAAAGTTAATTGAATATTTGCGAGAACACTGGAAGGATTCTGTAAAGCCCGACAGTGTTACAAATGATTTTGTAAGTCTTAATTGTTTAGAAATCTACCCTTTTCCTGAGGTTTTCTGAGTTGGTTTGGGCAGTCTGCACATTGCTGATCCTGTTTTATTGATCTCAGGTGACACATCCCCTTTATGATGAAGTGGTATATCTCAATGGGGATCATAAAAGAAAATTGAAGGAAGAATTTGGTAAGAAACTAAAACTTCCTTTTTTGGAAATATCCAGTGTGTCTGGGAAGGGGCAATTTTCTTACCTCCTATATCTTGCGTGTCTGCAATATATTGTATGGCCTTGAGAAAGAGATCAATATAAAAAATTATCCCTTTTCTCTATCAGGAGTAGAGCCGTGGTCATTTGAACAACATTTAGGAGAAGCTGTATTTATCCCTGCTGGATGCCCTTTCCAAGTGAGAAATCTTCAGGTGAGTTCTCGTGATCTGTAATGTTTTATTGAATATAATTCCTGATCTCCACAATATTATGTTGAATACTTTGTTTCCTTGATGAAATTACAGTCCACTGTCCAGTTTGGCCTTGATTTCTTAATTCCTGAAAGCATGGGAGAGACTGTGAAACTGGCTGAAGAAATCCACTGTCTTCCCAATGATCATGAATCAAAACTTCAAGTTTTGGAGGTTAGGCAAACAAAACTTTTCCTGGAAGTATTCAGCGCTTTCTTTTTCCTTGAAATTGCGCTATTATCTTTCCTCTCTGGCTCTTCTTTCTTTCTCTTATATGTGATTCTGTTTATCTCAGTGAATTTTTTTAACTGTGAACTGGCTTCTGATGCAGGTTGGAAAGACATCATTGTATGCAGCAAGTTCAGCTATCAAAGAAGTCCAGAAATTGGTGCTTGATCCAAAGTAAGAAAATCAAGTGTTGGTTTCTACATTACTGTTTTAAGTCTTTTATCTACCTTGTTATTCAAAAAAGAAAAAACAAACAAGACTTACACTTTGGCCCTCAGCCTCGCTGACTAATGACATCAGATTTTGCCTTTCTTATTACTTTTATCATTTTCCTTCCCGAAATTTTACATGCTGAGCTGATTTAGGATTTGTAGTTTGCTAGATGATATTAATTCTTGTTATGTTGGTGTAACAGGCTTGGTGCAGAGCTGGGATTCGAGGACCCTAATTTAACTGCTGCAGTTTCTGAGAACTTGGAGAATCTGACGAAGCACAAACAGATAACTTGTGCTTGAAGTAGTGTACACTAATTGTAATGTAGGAATATGATAGTAAATTCTTGTATTGGCTTCTTTATGCCATGAAGAAACTTATAACACATCAACGTATTTAGGCGAATCTTCTAATCCTCTGTGCTCAGATTTCCAGATTTTAGATAACATAAAAATACATTGTGCTTCTGTCGTGATGGTTTATAACAAAGGAAGCAAACTATTTTTCAAAAGCCATTTTTTCGAGTCATTTTGCCTCAAAATCTATTGCCGTTGATGCAGGCTCGAAGAGCCGTGGATTCTGCACATCAAGAGGTGAGACTAAATGAATCACCAATTGTATAGAAATCTGATTTGATCTCTGACCATACAGATTCTGGTGCCTGTGCGTTTAAAGTATATAACTTGCCGCGCCGCGCGCAACATACTGCAATATTGTGCCGCTGAAATGAAGGGCTTTCAACTCTGAATTCCAGCTCATAGTATTTCACATTCCTCAAAGAATCCTCTCTCAAATTTGATTCTATCAAACTTCCTTTGACATCGGGGCGTCGCCCCGATCCTGTGATCGTCCGAACTATAGCTTCTCCGACCTCCTTCGGTCCTCCAAATGCTTCAATACTGTCAGCAAAGCACAAACATTAGCTCCTAATTCATATATCTTCAATGCCGAACTATTTGACGAGTACTCACGAGAAATCAAGAGGGACCGGTGAGACGATGACACTAACGTTGAGCTCGCCGGTTGAACCGGGAGGCCCAAATGCGACAACTGGTTCATTGACATTCTTGCGGCGGCCGTTGTTGGATTTCACATTGTCGAGAGGAGGAGGATCAAGTGATCTCTCAATTTCTTTTTTCTCAGCTGCTCTATACAACAGTGTTTGATCTCCAACCCAACTTGCTGGATATATAAATTCTGTAGTTCACAGAACATATAAAACACAAGCATTAGCATATGACAACGAATCAATTTTACTTTGTTAATCATCGGATTTGGGTTAAATTTGGGATACACACTCGATCCATTGAGCTAATTCGCACTGTTATAAAGCACTCAACTGTACATGTAACTTAATTTTCTATTGTTTCATAACGAAAATTATGAGTTAATAAGACAAGGTGACCTCACAACATCACTTAACTGTAACACGATCATTTTGTCAAAATTTAAGCGTTGCAGGACTTACTAACCAAATCCTTCATTTGGGTCAATGCAACGACTGTACCCTCCAATTGGATAGAGCACATCCAGCTTAAGCTTTCTTCCATTTTCTGGTGACAATCCGAGAAGAAAACTTGTAACTCCACCAAAATTTGCCCCGACGGCCACTAGAGAAGCTGAGCCAACACCCACGACAAGCCGTCGTCTAAAAGTTGCCGCTAATGGTGCAAATTCCTCCGCCGGAGACCTCGCAGCCACCTCCTCTAAACTCTCTTTCCGTTCGTTGGATGATTGTGTCATGTAAACCTTTCGCAGAGAAGCATATTTGCATGCATGAAGGTAGTGCCGCAATGCCATTTCTATTGTTGTTCTTCACCTTCTCAAGTCATAGTACAGAAGCGAGTTGCACAAAGTAGTAATATTATCCATTTTTTGTGGTTCTCATTTATTGTGCATTGCCTGAAATTCTTAGAGCCACAAGCTTTAAATGATAACTGAATTTTCAGGCCCTCTACTTATTCCCATGAGTGAACATATCCATATCTTCACATAACATATATTATTTTATTTACCAAAATTTCACATATAAAATTTATTTACTAAAATGGTGGTCGAAGCTCCATGCATGTGATCTATGTGAAGAGAACAGATTGTGTGCGTGTGTGTGGAATCATTAGGTGTTATGTCTATCTTATTGTCTCTTGTCATACAGCAATATTTAAATAAAAGAAATCTCTCGTGAACTACCATATTTTTAATTTGTATCTGTTTCTTTTTATAAGGAGTTTATAACCAATTGTATTAAGATTAATAATCTTGTGTTTAATCACTAAACCAGGATTCAATGTTTAAAAGAAATGCAGGCGTTCGAATTGGAATATTATAAGACATTAACATACTCTATGAAGTCGATAAGAAAATAAATATGGGATGAGCTTAATTAATTCTCAAGGAAAAAGCTCTCTTCGATTCTCCTTTTTCAGGCGATCTAACTTATTTTTGGGATCAAAGAGAGCCCACAGATTGCTCTATATATATGTCTAAGTCTTGGCCAAAATCCTCAATATCTTGCTCTTTTAGCAAGATTATGGTGATTTTCTCTCAACATCTATAGCGTGACCGTAAATTATAAAATATTGCTAAAGATAATGGAAACAGTTTTAGACTTCCCACATTGGCTTCTGATCCATTGCAGCTGCAGCAGCAGCTGCTGCTGCTGCTTCCTGCTGAAAATGGTTCTTCAAGCTTTGAATTATTGGCGGCTGACCAATTCCTGAGCCAAACTTCAGTTCTTGCGATTGTTGATGCTGTTGTTCATGTAAATTATTTCTTGCTCTTGATCCTCCAACTCCTAAGAAATCAACGGTCATTACATCCCCACCCACGAATTTCGATAAAGTGCTTAATCCAGAATCTGAACTTGTTACATGCAAAGCACTTTTGTTGTTGCCACTGTTTTCATGCTGCTCCATGCTCTTCCGTGGTGCATTATTCTGACCTAAAAATCTATAAAACATTCCAATATCGCTCATTCCTGGGCTCTCGACGTTGCCATTAGCATTGAAAAACTGGTTGACAAATCCACCATCACCGTTATTTCCCACCATTGAAGCTGAAGATTGATCGGTTTGTGGCTGCAATACTGCACTCAAAGACGGCGGCGTCATGATCATGCTATTGCCATTGCTAGAAGTTGCACCCATTTGAGCTGCTTTCTGCAACAATGCTGTTGCAGACAAGGAAGCACTGGCAGCCGAGCTGCTTCCATTACTTTCAAAAATAGTTGCTGAATTTGCATGGCAAGAAGGGTTACTCGACAGCATGCTCCCAAAAGTTTTTGCTGGCATTGGCATGAGTTGGGGGGCTAACTGGTTCCTATTTTCTGAATGGTTAAACTCTGCGTTGTGGTTGCTCCTCGCCATGGAGGAAATTATAAGCTCAGGAACTTGGCTTTGTACGTTTGATCCTGGAATATTCACCATTAGTTCTGGATTTGCTCTTTGGTTTTCTTCAGCTAGAGCATCGCAGAAAGCTCTGTGAGTAATGAAACTGTCTCTCCTGCAAAATAATGTCGAATTAATTGGTAAATAAGCTGCTGATTAAATTAACAAATATGATTGGCTACAAAGTCTTTGAGTAAGACACTGTTTGTACCGTAAGTCAATTATTGATACAATGGCAAACATTTTTATAATTCTATCTTAGAAAATATAAAATGAATGGATGATTCGGACTTTCTAGTAAAATATAACAACAATATAATAAGACTATGCTGTCAAACTAAGACTTTTAGCAATGGAAAGAAGAAAGAACACACACACACACACACATATATATTCTTAAAATATTATGAAGATCATTGTAAGATTTTGAAACAATGTGGTCGATCCGATCATGAACTGTTGACTTGAAAAATTGTATACCATGAGTCAAGATCTTGGTTTTGTTCATGCACTAGTGAGTCGTACGTACTAAATTGTTAAGAGTGTTTTTGGTGTTATCAAAGTTTTTTTATTTTTTTAATGAAAATCACTTTTATTTAAAACTTTTTTTTTTTTATGAAAATTTTCAAAATATACAAAACCTGGAAAAGATGGTGCCACAGTCACATTTGTACTCCTTTGTCCCACAGGTTTTGGAATGAGCTTTCCAATCGGATTGCACAGCATACTTCTTGGAGCACTTATCACATTTCCACTTTTTCTCACCGTGCTTTCTGCAGAAGTGCTTCTTAATACCTGTAAGATCACCTAAAGCACGAGCTGGGTTATGGTGGACACAAGAAGGTTCTGGGCAAACATAAACTCTCTTTCTGATTTCAGTGCTTGTTCTTTGCTTGAGCTTCCATGGCAGATTGTGGCCTCGCCGGTGCAACTGCAGATTTTGGTCTCTTTGGAAACCTTTGTTGCAGATTTCACAGACGAATCGGTTGGTAGCCAAGAGAGAGTTTGGGGATAGAGCAATAACTTCAGCAGTTGGGTCTGCATTACATAAGTATTTCATAAAAACAACAGATTGAATACTAACAGTAATCAATCTTCGATTTAGCTAGCACTTTTGGGTATTTCATGTCTTATTTTCCATTATTATAAATGATATTATTTCCAGTAAGAAAGAAAACTCAATAGATGATCTCTTTTCGATAGGTGAATTTCAGGTATACATAATTATCAATAAATCAAGAATTAACATTCAAATTCAACTGCGTCTCAGGTAATTATAACAATATATATATATATATATATATCCCTATTTCTTTTTGGAGATCCTCATTTTTTTTTTATCTGGATCAGCAACTCTTGAGATCAAAAATGGATAAAAATTTAAAAAAAAATTGCAATTCTTGAAATAAAGAATTGCATAATTAAGACATTAATTAGAGTTTTTATAAATATGAGGATATCACACTTGATAATTTTCAAAAATAAATTAAAAAAATTGAGGGCAGAAATATATGACTGACTAGCTACTTTACTTGAAAGGGTTTGAAATAAAACAAAGAAAAAAGAGTAGAAAAGGCAAAGCAAATAGTTCACTACAATGATTGTGAAACCCAGCCAATAATTGAACCCCTTCAACAACTTAACTCTTCAATAATTCATCATCTTTCTAACCCATTTTTACCTCTGAATTACAACATAAGTACACAAAATCTTCTTCATTTTACAGCTTTATTTCTTGATCTCAAAAATCTGTTTCTTCCCACTTCCTTTTTTTAATGTTTTTATTTCTCGTCTTTGACCCAAAAATCTATAAAAACCAATGGATCATGCAAATTCTGATATATGCCAATGCTTGGTTAAGACTCATCTGCTTTTGTTCAATCAAAAATAAAAAATATATGGACTAGCTGGAATTTCTTAAATATTACCCGGAGTTCCCGGAAGATTTCTCCTTTTCTTAGCTGGTGGAAGTTGCTGCTGCTGCTGCTGTTGTTGTTGTTGTTGAGTTGTACTACTGGAGCCATTGCTGCTGCTATTAGTTGTAGTACTTGAAGGCAAAGAGTTTGTTGCTAGAAACTGATTGATCAGTAGCTCTTGATGTTTTCGCTTTTGTTGCTGATGAACTTCTTCACCACCAGTAATATTAATATTATTTCCTGATGAAGAGAAACTAACACAATCGCCTGTAATATTTGACATGGAGATAGTTTTTTTTTTAAAAAAAAAACAGCAGATAATCCGAAACCCTTTTTTGTCCTTCTCTTTCTCTTCCTGCCAAACAACTCTATCGTTTTCTTTCTATTCTGGTGGAATTTTTCTTTTTTTTTTTTTCCTTCAGAAGGGCTTAATTTTATTCTCTTTTAGAAAACAAAATCAAAAAACAAAGGCAGAAAACTTGGAATTTGTTGGCAGAAGAGATGAAGACAAAAACCAGAAAATTCTCCTTCATTTGTGGTGAAGAAGAAGAAGAAGAAGTAGAAGAAGAAGAAAGGAGCAAGTAATATTTGTTTTTGCTGCAGGCACAGCACAAGAAGAAGAACCAAAACCAAACCAGGTCTTCTCTTATTTATTATAAGTTTCCGGACACTGTTATCTACTGTTTACTTATTATAATATGCCCCGCAATTTCTTCAGTATTAAATTCTTTCTCCTTATCCCTAATCACCATTAACAAGCTAATTATTGTATTTAATTAATTTAATTCAGTTTAATTGTATTCATAGGAAACCCATAAATAGATTGGAAATTTATTAATGATTTATAAATGGTTAAAACAACTCAAAGTCCATCAAGCATTAAACCTAAGGCCAAGCTTTTTCATCTCAATTAATTGTTGTACCTTTTTGTTGTCTATTTTTGTAATTTTATTGTTTAAACCAACCAGTAATATTAAAAGAAATATTTAAGTGGGGAAGTGAGGTGGGGAGTATTTGTGGAATTTCAACGTTCTAGTGTGGCCCGCATTGCAGGCGGAAGAAGGCTTTCTGGTTAAGAATTTGTCTTGTTGCCGTGATATTTTAAAAAGAGGGGTTTACATTGCGAGGATGCCACTGAAAAGAAGGAAAAATAACGAAATTGCCACTCCAGGGTGGAGCAGTCAGCTTTTGGGCAATCAGTATCACGGGTCGGCAGTGAAGAAATCGTTCTCGAAAAGGACCTGACAGAAACAATAATACAAAAATTCTTCTGTTCACGTGCATCTTATTCATTCTTGCTTACCACTTTCCCATTTCCTGTCAATTTCCATAATTCGAATATAAATTTCATCTTTTTTCTTTTATTTATATGATTTAATTAAATGTTTAAAATATATGTTTGATGGTAGGTACTACAAGAAGGAAGATTCGGAGAAGCCAACAATGTTGGTCTTAAAAGCAGCATGTGATTGTGAATCCAAAAGGATGTCTTCCAGACTCCCTCTCGGATTCTAATTAAACCAGGATTTCAGCTCTGCCCTTGTTGTTGAATGTTCTAACGACTGATGGCTTCCGGTCAGGATTTAATTAGAATCCTAAAGTTCACAAGAGAGAATTTGTTGTTGAATGCATGACCTTTTTCATCGACAGTTTTCCATTTTAGGGTAAAAGATTAAACAATAGCCTTGATGGTTTGTCATTTTCCTGCTGCTTTCTCAGAAAATAAAAATTCCGATTAAAACAGAAGATGGGTTGGTTTAATTAATTGCTTTATTATTAGCAAGTGCTGCCAAAATAAGCCATAAGCCAATAATCACTTTCTGGAGCATATGCTGTTCATGCACATGGATTGTATCGGCTTCTGCCTTCTGCCCGCGTGGGATAAGCAGCCATTTAACATTAATTACGTTTACTGATCAATTTCTTCAGAAACAAACCAAAGAAATTAATTATAAACAATACATACGATTGATTAACACACACATATTTGTACGTGATAAACAAGATAAGTATTGGCTGTCATTTTTTTTTTTTAAAAAAAAAAAATAAATTATAAAGGGCAGTTAAGCTGAGGTTGATCAGTGATTAATGGATGGGAAGAACAAATTAATTATAACGTGCCCATGAACTCCTATTTTAATTCAGCAGGTGTAGGTGGGTCTTACTTCGTTGGTCACCGATTTATTGTTTAAAAACACCCAGATTAATTAAAATTAATTAATTATCTGTTTCTTTTTACAAGATTTGTTGATGAAATTATAAATAAATATACTGTATTTTTCATTTGGCTGGCTGTGTGATTACCTAAAAAAATAAAATAATAAATAAAATCATTTCTTGATGTGATTAATTTATGTGAATAATAATAATAATATAAAATATTATTTATGTATAGTCAAGTTATATGTTCACTGAAAGTCAATATAATCCTTTTCATTGTCTAGTATTGATTTAGACAATGAATAAATTAATTAAGGAAGAAATTAAATTAAGTAGAAAGTCAAAATATACAGACACTTTAAAAGAATTATTGTTAGAGAGAGGTAATTAATCGTCCAGCCTTCCATGTTTAATCTTGTTAAAAGTGGTAGCTAGCCAGATATATGTATCTTTGGTAAAAGGTTACTTCTGAAGCCAGTCCTTCATGGCTTCGTGCATGAATTAGTATTTTATATCATAAATAAAAAAAAAAAAGTGCTTTTGAAGCCAAACAAACAGAATTAAAAGTGCTTTTTCATATTGAAAATGGTCTTATATATGTAAGTTTCAATCTTCGGATTTTGGCTTTATACTGTTCTTCTGATAAATGAAGACAAGTGATTCGGGTGATATGCATGATGCATGCCATACCCACCAAATTAATTATTAAATGGACCCTCAAAAAATAAATAGAAAAGGAAAAGAATAGAATAAAAAAGAAAAGCTATTCTGATTCTGATTCTGAACTGGCAACCAATTCACATATAAAAAATTATGAGACTGTGACCGACTAAACTTACATAAGTATGGTTTGTTGTCTGTGGATGATAGATACATGTATTACCACCTTACATAATAAAATCATCCTCGATTATTTACACTCAAAAGTGACAAAGATTTATTGGTCATTCCATATGATCAGATCAGTTAATGCTTCTTTTCTTTTCTTTGCGAATGATTATCATCTCATCTCATCTCATCTCTTTGAGACAGAGATATGAATGAATCTCTGCTAAATTTTCGAGCATGGCTATGATATGAACCACTTACTTTTTCTTGCCAAAGAAAAAGCACTTTTTGGCTCCTATGCTATGCTGTTTCAATAAGTGATTTTCTTTTCCCTTTACTCCTTTTTCCTTTTCATCTTGGCTTGGGGTAGTGTTGCACGTATTATTGAGAGAGGACAAAAAAAAAAAAAAGCAAAAGCTACTTTTAAGCAGATCCCTTGATTCTTTGGTCTCACAATGAGTTACAATGAAAATACAATGAACATTGTTTTAAGAAATAAGATAAAAGAAATTCGGATGAACGGGTTTTGAAAAACAACAATTTTTCTAAAACCACATTACTGTATTTTTAAAATTAAACAACTTATAAATTATTTTGGACAACATATTAATCATTGAGATGGCACTGATTTAAGCTTCATGAGTTACAAATTGCTTCAAATATTATCATTAAAATTTATAGTAAGTGAATGAGAGAGAGAGAGAGAAAGGCAGGCCTAGGACCCAAATTGATGATGAAGTTGCTTGATGGAGGAAAAGGCAAAGGCAAAGCCAATGACAATCTACTTATCACTTAATTTGATCAAAAAGTTGGTTTACAGAAAAAGCAAGACTTTATGATTGTAAGCCCTTTGAAATTTCGTCCAATTTTTTTCAAATTGAATAGACCATTGAAAAGAATTATGTGTTTGTATATCAACATCTCCATGAAGTTTCCAGCAAACTAAAATACATAATCAAAGATTATATGATTTGACAACACCAATTTCATAGGCAATTCAATATGCATTTTGTCAAACATGTGAGGCCAAAAACAATTATCGCTGTTCTATTTCAAATTAAAGAAACCTTGCATGTGATACATAGCACCACAACGTCCCCCTTTTTTTCAGAATAAAATTATCAGTTTTTAATAATAAAAAATAAATTTCAAAATGCGGGTGGTTTTATATTTTATCATAAAATTTAGTCTAATTATTTAATTTATATTATCGAAAGTTATATATACATGTTTTGAATATGTATTTTTTTTTTTTTGGTAAATTAAGTATCTATCAAGAACATTAATTTTGTTGTCTGAAATTATTTAGAAAAAGGGTAATTAGCTAAAAGATGAATTATAAAAGAAAATAAAGTGTGATGCTTGTCAATGATAAATAATTGAGACAAAAAGAGAAGGGTAAATAATAATTTGGGTTGCATGATCTGCAAAGTTAGCTTCACTTTCATTATTTGTTAGAGGAAAATTTTTTAGACAATAATTATATCGTTTATGACCCTTAATCTACTTTTTTAAAAAGTAGATTAGCAAAATTATTTTAGTTAATTTAACAGTACAATTAATATTGATGTTGATTTGGGAAGGGTAAGAGATTGCAACAAAAAGGCAAAACCTGGCTTCCTTAAAAGGGAGGAGTTGAGATTTGTCTCCAAACATAAACTGCTACTGCTTTCTTAGTTGTGTTATTCAAAGATTAATTAAGAACCTCCTCTACAAATTAACAAGTTATGCTGATTGATCACATTAGGGATACTTTTTTTTTTTTTCCAGCTTTATTAAGTTAAATTTGTCCATTGATTTTGAGGGTATGTTTTGATCTATAGCTATTGAAGGATGAAATTACTAAAAGTTTTAATAAGTTGGATAGTGAGCGGTAAATATTAGCTGTAAATCAGAATATTGTTTATCTTCTCTTTTGTAATTTTTTTTTTTTTTTGGGTTTTGATCTTGAGTTTGCTGTTGTCCTTTAACTTGTTTTAGTGATTTTGATTTGTTTTTGTGTAGTTTACGGGACCCTGAGGCTCATTTATAGTTGAATATGACATAAGAGCGGTATATCAAAGCATGAAGTTATCACTGAAACTTCAGTAATTCTCAGTGTTCCAATTATCGCCAGCCATGAATTTTCTTCTGCTATTTGCAGAACTAAAAAAATGGTAGAGATTTCGTATATTTTGGCCTGCTTGTAATCTCGACACAACGTTATTCAGATATCATAAGATGCAAAGGGTTTGATTCATTTCCATAAGAAAAAGGAAAATAAACATGCAGATAGATTATTAGTAAAACATCTTGTTTAACGCACCACATTTAGAAGAGAAAAAGAAAAGACAATGGTTGCAAGGATTGTGGACAAAAAGGTAGATACATATAACTGAAGAGAACGCGGAGTCTTCTGTAGAGGTTGGCAAAAGCATTAACGAGATGGCCCTGTCTCAGTATCGCTTTTTCTGTTAGCAGTAAATGCTGCAAGAATTCCTTTTGGCAAAATATTGGACCCAATTTGCACGACAAAAATGGGGAATAGAGCAACAAACACAGATAAATGATCCTTGAATATCAAGACTTCAGGTTTATAAGCAGCTTTAGAGATCTATACTAGATATTCAGACTCTGCTCTTTAAATCCTGTACTACTATATCTCCATTAAAAGTTTTATTCTCCTTTTCTTCCTTGATATCCGGTATAACTGTGCCAGCACTACGGAGTCTAGAGGGTGGCTTGACTCTGCTACGTGCCTTGCGTGAAGGATTTGAAAATGGGACTTGTCGAGTGTGAACTTCTTTGCTTTTCTGTTTCTTTTTAATATTCAAGAACCCACAAGCAAGAGCTTCCAATGCCTTAGCAGTTGGCGGCCTGCTTCTAGTGCTTTGCCGCCTTGGATTCATGTTAGGCTGCTGCAATGAAGTAGCAACATCAAGAGAGGTGTTCAGTTTCTTGAGATTAAGTCTGTTCTCGTGAACAGATGAACAATTAGAATTCATTCCTTGGCTATCTCCCACCTCCATTATTAATATTTCTCCATTGTTAGAGTCAAATGGAATCTGGGACACATTGAGATCAATTGATGATGAGATTTGATCTCTCTCATTTTTCCCACGAGACATCTCCGTGGCAAAAAAACTCTCACTGGTTATACCTCGACTTATTTCCTCTTCTGGACTGTCTTCATCGGAACGACCTACTAGTGACACATCATCATAACCAGCTGGCACATTCAATGCACGGCTGGGCTCTACTTCTTTTGACTTTAGGCCAACTGAGAAATTCTCAATGATACTACTCGTCTCTGTCTTGGCACAAGCAGTTAATCTCCTCCGTTTAACAAGAGGAGCTGAACTATTCGTATGGTCAGATTTTGCTCTTCGACTGAAATGGTGCTTTATAATCCTCTTGGTCTTCATGTCTTCTGTCTTATTGGCCTCTTGATGCTGGCAAGTCTCCATGTTGTTTCCTGAGCCTGAGTCAAGTGTCGTAATTGAACTAGCACCATCAAATGCAATTATATCATAATTGTAAATATTGCCATTCACCAGTGAATCAGAAGCATCTGGCTCAGAATTCATTGGTGCATCACATTCAGCAGTATTTGACTCTTGTTCATCCAATGAATCATCAGAGGAATTCCCGGCATCTACCGTTGAAAAAAATTTCGTATCAGAAGAAATTTTAGATTCAACTCGGCAATACCTCAGTGCTGTCAGCTTGGATGATTTTCCTCCACGGACTAAACTGGTATCCACGACTGTAAACTTCATACTTTTTGGACCACCAATATCAAATATATCCATGCTGTGCACAGAAGTGTTCTTCTCTGCATTCAGTGTTATATCGGTAGCGTCATGCGGAAGCCCTTCTTTTTCTCTTGCAAGACATGTTGGTTTGGAAGTATCTTTAAAGTTGAACGGCAAGTGTTTGAGTTCTCTGACCTTGCATGATTGACCTCCATGAACCAAACTGGAATCTATCACCATGAACTTCATACGCTCCAAATTGCAATTAGAAGGAAGAGGTTTAAGATAACAATGCGGTTGATCATTGGATAGATCATCCTGATCTGATAAATCTTCTGGAACCCAATGATCTTCTCCATTGCAGCTGCTGACTCTAGCTTCTTCAGCTTCCAGCTCAAGAAGTTTTGGTTCAGATGCCACTTTGTTCAGAATATCACTTACAGAATCAAAGTAATGGTCTCCTTTTACAAGTTTCCTTCTCGAAAACTTTTTCACTCCAGGCATAAGAAAAACTAGATAATCTTTGGAACTGACATAACCCTGATTCCTGGGTTGCTCAGAGTGCCATCCTCTTGCAAGTAAACGGGGCCAAACGGCTTCCCAGAAAATATCATTACACCGAGCTTTGCTCAACCGGAAGCCTCCAGTTAGGAACTTGATTATGTCACTGGATGTAAGTGACGAACAAGCTTTGCCACTCGGCATTGTGGGACAAAAAGTAAAAACTTGATTAGTCTTTGCAGGCTCCAAGGAAAGGCTTGTGAGATCCTCTTTCCCCTTGCCAATGCCTACAGATTCTACAAGAGCACAAATTCCAACAATAGCCTTCAATGAGGAAATATAACTTTCTAGTGAAGTTTTCCCCTCGGAAAATGACTTGGAAACCTGATAACAGACCAAAACTGAGATGAAAAATAAAAAAATGGTGTCGAAGACAAGAAAAAGTTAAAAGTCTGTGCACATATAAGACATACAGTTTGCAAACACTAAAGCACTCTATTTGAAAGCCAGTTAGATGTGGAAATTAGGCATTTGTTGGAACACAATTTACAGATAATGCAGCAAGGCTTTAGTGTTCAAAAAAACCAGCAGAAACTTCATGCATACCTCCAGCAAAGAATTTTGAGATTCCTCTGGAATGTGGGGAAGCAGACGAGATAACAACTCTTGCTGCCTCCACTGAGTAAAAAGTTTCCTTCCATATATGCATTTCCTACTTCTGGGTTTTCGGCAACCTGACCACCTACGGTATTTATCAGACCTATAAAATTCCCCATAGTAAAATGACAATAAATCACCCATCCCTTTGGTCTCGACAAACCTCTTTATCTGGAAAAAGTTTTTCCCAAATATATATAAACCAAGAAGAAAAATATTCTTTTCAGCATCACTCCAAGGGTCTTGTAGCAAGCCAGGAGCTGGAGAATGGCTTGTGCATTTAGTTCTCCAAGCCATTTTAGCTTCACAATTTTCTGGTTCTGATTCTTCTCTGTCATTCAAATCTGAAGCATTGAGTTCTGGGCCTTTCTTCCTCATGTTAATTTGACTTTTTTTGCTCTTCCTATATTTGACTGACTGATCTGCATTAGTTGCATCCTCAGAGTTGCCAAAATCTCTCAACCCTTGATCCTCATTATTATTCACTTCATTGTGGAGCCACATAATCGGGACAGACAATCCCATTAGAAAGGAATGGGAAACATGAAATATGCAATCTGAATCAGTAGGATTCATTAAAAGCTGAATATACTCGGATCCTGTTATCATGGGAGGGATTTCCACCTGGAATGCATCACCAATTCGGGGATTCACCTGTCGATCCCCAAAGAAGTCATTGCTATCTAGAGAATTGGGAGGATATAACTGCTTAAGAGATGTGTCTTCAGTGGAATTGGTATCACAACCCAGATGATCTGACTCCATCTGCCAAAACAATACAGTCTTAGAAACAAAAGAGCAGTAAAATAAATAGCAAACAGTAAGTACAAATATAAATTGTTTATACACGTATGATAAGCTTGAGGACACATTTAGCGAATGCCTTGGAAATGCTACAAAACATTAAATTTAAAGCAAGAATGCCAAAAAAAATGCAACACAGACAGACAGCCACAAGCTCATGGATGATATGCAAATTTATTCAGTGAGATGGCCACATTTCATTTCCAAAACACAATACTTTGGGATGCCAACAAGTAAAAGGTAAGAGAGATAGAATCAAGGCAACAATGAGGAGGGAAAAAAAATGGAGGAAATGAAACCTTCCTGATTAACTAGAAGCTCCAAAACCAAAATTGAAAACCTAGAAGGAAAAAGAATCCTCTTTCCAGCCTTCCCAGCCGATTAGAGAAATTGCATAATCTATGACCACAAATAATTTGCCAAAGCAACTACATTATCATCACCAAATGAAACCCACAATATAAATTCTACAGAGAAACCATATTACTTATCTGATCCGAAATAGAAATCCAAACTCATTCTCTCTGGAAGCCAAATACGGATATGTTCAACAAATACAGATACCCTGATCAGCCAATAAATTGCAGACACCAAACAATCGAAGAAGAAGAAGAAGAAACAAGAAAAAAGAAACAAACAAACACTCACAAAAGCAGAGAGTATGGGAGCAATCACCTGATAACAAGATTACCAAATACCAACCCCCGATCAATTTTCATACAAAACTCCATATCAAACTATTAAACAAGTCCAAGAACAAGAATCATGGCAAAAACTAACGATACAAAATAAAATGAAATCAGTCGGGTACAGCATTGAACAAAACCTTGATCACTCCACATAAGAGCAACCCAACTTATAATATTCAGCAAAACACGGAAAACATAAACTTAATATGCAGAATTCTAAAGTAAACCCCATAAGAGGTTAGCTCGTTTTGAACGCAGAAAAAAAATCATGAACAACAAGCACCGTGCATAAAGTTACCACATTGAAGATGAAACATGATGCAAAGTGAAACAGGATTGAACATACAACTAATCACTAACCTCCATTCAAAGAGAGCTTAGAACATGAACAGCCAACGTGAAAGACAATACCTGCACAAATGGGTTTTCATGTTATATGTTGATTAGTGATTACACATCTGTTATAGATATTTACAGTGAAGCATTCAACACACACACCAAAAGAAGAAGAAGAAGAAGAAGAAAAAAAAAACCAGGAAACATAAACTAAAAAATTTACCTGGTTTAACAAAAGCTTGGTTTCTTTTTTCTTGATGAATTCGCGGGAGAGCGAGAGAGAGGGATAATACAAGAAGTCAAGTTGTTCTTCTCTGCGTAAAGGAGAGCAATATAGATGTCGAGTAAATAGTGAGGTGTGTCTCTAAGAACAAGATTTTTGCAAGAAAGTTTTCATATAAATGAAAAAACTTCACATGAAAATTATTTCAAGAATATTAATAATTAAAAACATGTACAAATTTTGTTTATTAGTGAGATTTGCACTTTACAATTAATAAAAAAAAACACAAATTATGCTAATGTCACATTATTAAATTTTATAAAGAATGGATCATAATTTGAACTTCTTTCCATAGATTGCATATTATTTAAAATTTAATTAATTATTATCAATAAATTTTTATTTAAAAAATAATAAAATTATCTTAATTTCTACCTAAAAATAATTAAATATGTATTGTGTAGTGATATCATAACATATTTGTAATAACACATTATTCCAAAACACTTCAAAATTTGCGAGATAATGTAGGTGGGAATAATTAGATCAAATTAGTTTGTATTATTATTATTTATAATGCATGATAAAATTGAATTTTATTTTTAATTTATTAGTACCAATAATCTATATAATATTATTATAAATTCTTAAAGAAATAAATAAAGAAAGTTTAGACCAGCAGTTGGGCCTTGTTAGTTCAATTACAAGGCCCAACAGAGTGTGCCGTGCCAGCCAGGCTCATATGAAGTACAATGCCGATCATTGTAACTGTACAAGAATAGGGAAGCATCAACAAAAACATATTTTAATTAAAACATCAAATTTTCAATTTTATGCATTCTAATTAACCGGCATGTCGTGAAATACGTGTGTCTGCAATCGACATGTCGTTTTTCCCACATGTTTCCTACGTGATTGAAGCAATAAAAGTAACATCTTTTAACGGTCGAAACGGACGCAGAGCCTCCATTGCCGCAAAGCCCGCTGAGCTATTTTCAGAAACAACCTAACGCATAACATAAACAGTCAACGATTCGATAAAAATAAAAAATAAAAAATATGATAGTTTATTATTACCATTTGATCTTCTCTAGGCGTTCTTGACGAGATTCGTGCATATTTAAAGCCCCTTGATTAACAGGCAAGTTCATTGCTTAATCACATAAACTTTACTCAGTTCAGAGAAGTAAAGCTTAAGCTTTACGAAGGTACAGCTCTAGAGCTCGGTGGCGAACTGTACAAGCTGGATTTGAGTCATATACGGAGGATTTTTTTTTTCAGTTTAAGTGAGACCATGGAAGAGTTTTATATATTTAGTTGAATATGGAGGTTTTGGGGTTCAGATTTTGGTTAAGGTCATTGAATCAATGGAACAGCGATTCAGATTTCTTTCGGCAGAGTCTCTACTGGGTATGTTCCAATTCTGAGTATGATTTCTTAAAATTATGACCTTCATAGATTTGTTTAATTTTCAGCATCGATCCGTCATCTGTTTGGTTTATAGAAAGTAATGGAAAATTGTAGAACTTTGAATCACGTGTTTGGATATTTGGAGGTCTTATATTAGCAAAGTAGTTAAGTGCCAGGCTCAGTTTTCTTCAGCTTTCCTCGGCATATTTCTGTGGATATTTGTGTTTGCTGTGTATTTTCTTTCATTTGGTAGGAATTCATATGGTTAAATTTGATTATAGAATTCCGCTTGTTATTCTGGCAGGTTGAAATTTTGAGGGAAAAAAGAGAAAAACAAATTTCGTATCTGACGCAAAGAAAAAGTTTTTAGACCACAGTTAATTAATTGAAGGATGGGGAGATCATGCTTCCCAAAATGTAGATTGTCCAGAATAATGGCTTGGCTGCAGATTCTGCTTGGAGGACTTGTTATAATTGTAAGCATATCAAGTCTCTCTAGGTTTTACTCTGCCGGATTTTTCATGCACAATGAAGACATATGCCGTCACTTTTATGGTGTCAAGGATGTGTATGATGGCTTTGATACTAAAGCATTGACGGATCGAGTTGCGGAAGTACTAAATAGGATGGAAAGCCTGCAAGAAAAGCTTGAAAAAACTGTGCAAGAGTTGGACAAAGCGAAAGATGATATGGCTAAACCTACTACAAGATTGGAGTACAAGAAGTTTTTGGAGGAGGAAGTGATTAGACCTCTTTATGGTGCTCACATTGCTCTTAGACAGATTCGACTACCTAAGGCTGAAGGAATTGGAAACTCAACAACGAAGGAGAATCCTTTGATTAATACTTTTGTGATAGAGGAGATCCGCAAGTATATTACCCCAAAAGAGAACAGAGTCGGGAAGGTTAATATCTATGGAACGGAGAGAATATACAACACCATAGGACATGCATGTGTTTTGATGAAGAAAGAATTGGAAGAATACATGGATTATGACATTGGATCTTATTGTAAAGATGATTGGAACCTTGCGCAGAAGCTTATGCTTAAAGGGTGTGATCCTTTGCCACGAAGACGGTGCTTGACAAGGGCTTCCAAACTATACCAGAAACCATATCCTATCAATGAATCTTTGTGGAAATTGCCAGATGGTAGAAATGTAAGGTGGAGCAATTATCAATGCAGGAACTTCCAGTGTCTAGCGAGCAAGAATCCTATGCGGGGTTATTCAAAGTGTATTGGGTGTTTTGAGATGGGTAAAGAAAAGCTTAAATGGGTTGTAAACAACTCATTTCCTGTAGATTTCCTAATAAATGATGTTTTAGCAATCAAGCCTGGAGAGATAAGGATTGGTTTGGACTTCGGTGTTGGTTCCGGGACTTTTGCTGCTAGAATGAGAGAACAAAATGTTACAATTGTTTCAACTGCTTTAAACCTTGGGGCTCCATTCAGTGAGATGGTTGCACTAAGAGGTTTGATTCCTCTGTATATTACATTGAATCAACGCCTTCCATTCTTCGACAACACGATGGACTTGATTCATACAACTGGATTTATGGATGGATGGATAGATTTGCTACTAATGGATTTTATCCTGTTTGATTGGGACCGGATATTAAGACCGGGAGGATTGTTATGGATCGACAGATTCTTCTGCAATAAAAAGGATCTGGATGATTTCATGTACATGTTTCTGCAGTTCAGGTACAAGAAACACAAATGGGCTATTTCGCCTAAATCAAAGGATGAAGTCTACCTTTCCGCATTGTTAGAGAAACCTCCAAGAGCTATATGATCATCCACCAAAGTATGTTCTTTCCATTTTTTTTTTTTTTATATAATTATCAAACAGAAGTTGCTGATATACTTGTTCAGAACTCCAATCAAGTCTGTAATACTGGAAAAATTCTGCTTATTTGTCATACTGAATCTGTCTTTTTGAACTGACTTTTGAATCTGATAGCATTTGAACCTGCAATTCTATGAACTGCAAGATATATCCGCTTCCTGCTTCTCGAAAATTCCATTAAATTTAGCAACACTGCAAACCAAAGTTGTGTCTCCCTTCTCAGCTAGCTTCCGGATGCAACATTTCTTTCAATATGTTCTCAGCCTCTGAGATTATTTTGGTCTGTGATAACGGCTGTAATGTCTTTGATTGTTCGACAGAACGCTGTTTCTTAAAGCTAGGTAGCTGCAGATTTTTTATGCACGTTCTTCTTCTATTTTCTAATCTTTTTCAGGTTAGATTGAACATCGAACATTTTGTTAGCTTCAATACCAGCTATGAAGTTTAGATCACACTAAAACGACCAGTCGTCTTTGTGGAAATTAGCATGCTACTAGTCGTCCAAAAAAACAAGCGCATATATCGAGTATCGTCTTCTTCTAGTTGTGATTAACACTTAATAGAGGCCATCAAGTATTCAACCTGAAATAAAATTATACGACAAGCCGTTGATATCTCCGCCTTTCCTGTTTAATCAATCATTATATCCTGAAATAACTTGCAATTTACCATTCGAAAACGCATTACTTGCTGGACTCGGAAATGGAATATGAAATTCTCAATTCAGATAGAAGATGTTTCAACTTAACCGATGATAATGATAATGATGAAGCGGTAGATTTCCTTTATCATGTATTTTCCAGGGGACTTTCCTGTTAATTTATGTTCAACTGGTGTCGGGCAATAAGAATAAATTAATGTTGTGCTGCTAAATAACCTTCCAAAAGGAAAAAAAAGTTAACCCTAGATCAGAACAAATGCTCATTAATTTGAGAAAGGAAAGGAATCTTATAGCTGTAAACATATTAAGAAAAGGGTATCTATCAGTAATTGATTCTAATATTTTGCCAAGATCTTCAAATCACTATGGTTTTTTTCAGAATCCCTTGAAAGAATTTAGTGCTCATTTCAATTAATTGCTTACTACATATTTTTTAACCACAAATATATTATTGGAAACCCTAGCAAGCTAGCATTGCTAATAAAGTTTGCAAAACCCAAGATGGGTCAGTAAGAAAAAGTCTTTAAAGTATTACATTTTCCGGTGTACTTTTTCATTTAGGTTATTAATTTAGATGAGCCAAAGCCACCATTATATCATCAAAGAAATAAATTAAAGCATCAATCCTGTCGCAAGAAAATCTTTGTTGCTATAAGAATGTTTTCTTCCTTCAAGAGAGAGTTATCTTCTGTTGTTTTACTACCTGTCTGGCAATGGCAGCTGTTCATATATACATACTGCTGATGCAAAATGTTTTCCTTTTGGCATGTTTTCACTCATTTCTGCCTTTTGTCCTTTGATGATCTTAGGATAATTGAATACCTTAGTATGGAGTATAACATCACTAGTTCGCATATATACAAGTATGCATGTTTGGAGAGAAGGAAAATGAGAGAGATATAGAGATAGAGAGTCCAGAAAATTAATGTACATAGAGTAAATGGAGAAAAAAAAAATTATTAACTTCCTCTCTTCTCCAAATTTTCCTAAGAATGAACGAACATTCTGAAATGTTTACAGTATCCTGTTAATTAATTGGAGCTTTCAAATTCTATCGAGAGCAATCACAATCCATCTCTACAAAGTGTTGGGAAAATAAAGTCTTAATTATTCCTGCCTGAAACAACGCTGAATAATTAAAGCTAAGAAGTGGGAACAAGGTCTCTACAATACGAAGTAGAATAAATGATGGCAGTATAACAATTACTGAAACGGCCAAAATTATCGAGAAATTAAAGCTACCTCTTTTGGCTGACCCCTTCTATATTTAGTAAGGCATTAAACATAACGATGAATTACAACCACTAAAATAGGAAGAAAAGAATATATTAAAGTGAGTTTGATTGAATTAATGGCTGTTAATTGCCCGTACTAGATATTGCTAGAAAGAAAGACTGTATGTACCCAAAGCTCTACATTTTGTTAACACCACCCTATTATAAACCAGCCAAATTTCAGACCAAAATTCAGCATGCAGGTACACCAAATAATTTCTTAATACCGCCATCCCTTTTATTTTAGTCATTAATAGATTGCTTTTGGAAGAATCAGATCATGATTCCGCAACCAAGAATAGTGGGAATACAGTACACACAAGAATTCAAAAAGAAAAGTAGTGAAAGTGCTTTTAAGCAACAAGGAATGAAAAGTAATGACAATTAAGACTAACACATGGCACCATGTAAGTTTATTAAGGTTCACGAACGGTAGAGACAACCAGTTTATAAGCTTTACCAGAATTACCTAACTGCAAATTCAAATCCATAAGTGAAAATTGCAAGCTTTCGCTGCCAAAGGAGGAAACGACAGACCTAAAAACTAACCTAATTATGAAGTAATTAAGCACTAATTGTGTTGATAATCACTTCTTTTTAGTTAATGCTGGGTTTAGATTAATAACTAAACTTGCAAACGTGCACTAATATCAAATATGATCCACTCATTTTGAATATAGTACAGAGAATAACTCTAGTTTTAATTTTTAATATAATCTAGCATAAAAGTTCACAAATTATATGGTAATCTTTAATATGATCTAGCATAGAAGTTTACAGATGATATGGTTAAAGATGGATTTGGGTGGTGGTGGGACCATTATTGATGAACCATTTAAGCTTTAACTCTGTTTTTTTTTTTTTTTTCCAAAATTCTAGGTGGTAGTGATCGAATTTGTATGGTAGAATTAGCTATCTGTAAGCTGATAGGTTTCTTCTACACTTTCACTCAAGTACTTGATTTGCTGCTAGAATATTTACTTTCTAAAGTTTGGTCATGGAGGGTTCCATTAACACAATACTAATTAACGATATTTTACCATTAGTTTATGTTGCGGACATTCTTACACACACACACACACACAAACCAACAGTCCATGCATTTCATGTAACTCACAGGCACGTTTACATGATTTGCAGGTTTCTTTGCTTGGCTTGAGACTCCATAAGTTGATGCTAAGAAGAATTGAGAAATAGATCCTTCTATTTTTAACATTTTTAACAAGTATGCTCTCAAATTAGAATGTTTGCACCTATGTTGTTAGACTTCAATTATTAATGTTAGATTTCGATCAGTTGATATAACTTAAACTTTTGAATCAACTTTAGCTATGACATACAGAATCTCGCTATCTAGTGGTGATATCTTAATGTTCGATAATATGCAACGTATGTATGGATGTGTATCCAAAGTGTTGCATGTTATACATGCTGCAAGCCGACATCATGCATGTATGCGAACATCCATATAGAGATGCACATATACCCACATGGACCCATCTGTACAGTATATAGAAAGCAAGTTTTGCAGAGTGAAAAACAAAGTGTCTGTGATTCAAAAGATCGATCAATTAGTTTCGATAGAGAAAATATGGTTGATGAGCAAGAAAAGCTACTGCCAATTGCCAATGTGGGTAGGATAATGAAGCAAATCCTGCCACCAACTGCAAAGATTTCCAAAGAAGCAAAACAAACAATGCAAGAGTGTGCAACAGAATTTATAAGTTTTGTAACCGGTGAAGCATCTGACAAGTGTCACAAGGAGAATCGTAAGACAGTCAATGGTGATGACATCGGTTGGGCTCTCAGTACTCTTGGGTTTGATAATTATGCTGAAGCTATAGTTAGATACTTGCATAAGTACAGAGAAGCTGAAAGAGAGAGAGCTAATAACCAAACCAAAGTTACAAGCAGCAAACCGGTGTACAAACCTGAAGAAGAAGAAGAAGAATCAAGGCAGCAAAATGATGACAATTCAAGCAGTACGCCTAAAGCTCTTGAGAAGGGCAAAGACTCTCTCACAGAGCCGTCTTGAACAACATTGAATCTGGTTATTTATGTTGATGTCGATGATGATTACGGCAAATGAGTTCACTTGTAACCGTAAAAGTTTTCTTCCATTTTCTCTAGGGATTGAATGGAAGCAAGCTGCAGAATCCTGCTAATTGAAATTAAGGTAACTTATTATGGCCACTCTCTCCTTTGTGTTTTCTCTCTCCTTTTCCTTTTTCTTCAGTTGGACTTGGGCTGACAGAAACTTTTGTAAACACCTGATTTCTAGTTGTTTGTTTTGTACTCGAAGAACTGTTCAATTGGGACGGTTTACGATTTAAGGAATCAAAGTTCAGGTATAGTGTTATCCTACAAGATGAAGTTCACTTGCTCAACTTCTAGTTTGCTATGATATTGGAATGTCTCTGTCCTTTTGACTCGCAATTTCTCTTCTTTTCTGTCTGTAAATACGGAGCAGTTCAGTTTCCCATGAAATGCAAACAGTATCTTGCATTATTCTTGTCAAAGCCTAATTCAAGAGCAAACTGGATACCCTAAATTTCAAGTTCTTCAGCTCTTGCATAGTTCATCATGCGTGCTTGATGAGGATCATAGCGGTATTTGAAGAACATATTGATTTTTGCAATCAACAGCAAGTTTGATTATGACTGAATCTTGTGTTCGAAATTGCCTGTAGCTCGTGCAAGCTTGTTTGTAACAATTTTCCCACTTTCGATCAATTTTCTTTCTGAGAAAATGAAAAAAAAAAATCATTTTTCATGTAAAAACATATATAAACACATCAACTCATTCAATTAACCGAACAGATTTCACCAAGAGAAACAAGAGAAAATCTATCTCAAACATTGGAGTGAAGAAGAAAATGAAGTAAACAGAACAAAATTTTACATAATCATATCAGTTCATCAATCTCAGGTAAGTAAAGCTCTCCAGGCCATTACTCACACATTCCTTCCTTCCAGGTTTTTTTCACATAAAATTTAAGGCTTGGTTGCAAACAGCAAGTCACTGTTTAACCAGACAGTTTGAGAAAAAAGAAACAAAAACAGTCAAGATAGACTAGAGGTTGAATATGTACTTAGTTTAGGGCTTTCCCAAACCCTAGAGTTTGGGACCACAAAACATGATTAATCGTGAAAGACCAATTCAAATCTTCAGGCATGCTTTTAGTTTAATACAAGCAAATGGATTGGTAATCTTTCCACAAAAAAGATGATTGGTAAAACCTAAATTAAAAAATAAATAAATTAAAATTTCCATCAGACATAAGGTATCAAGATGCAGCCTAGGGTTTCTGCAATCAATTGGGGGGACCACTTCTCAACTATCTCATGTTCTTCTCTATGTTCCGAATTGATGAATGTTGAGCTGCACCAAATACAAAGAAGTACGGAAGAAACTCCCACTAAATATGCTTTGCCATAAAAGATGGGAAATGATACAGAAAATGAGACAGTATGAGAGACAAAAGCTGAATACATTTAAGAGTTTTGAACTGAACCATACCGATTAATGCAGGAATATGAGACGGTTTTCTTTACAGTACAATTTCGGAAACCTCAAGAATTTGGGAGTGGAGTAAGGATATCAGTAAAAAACTCGGTGAAGGTTTTTCCTGGTACAATGTCTTGGGAATAAATGTTGTTTCCATAGGCTCCGACCATGGAATCATGGCATCGAACTTCATAATCAGCTCACACTACATTAATTGTCAGCAATCACCAACCGATGCTTCGGAAACTGGTACTGTACAACATCTGGTGCACCCAATCTCCAGGACAGAAGGCCAGAGGATCATGGGTTATCCATGTGAGCTGCAGCAGTCATTGCAAGCAAGTGCAACACTGCTGCAAACCGCAATGTGCCCCAATACACATTTCAAAAGCTGCTTTGATCTTCTTAAAATAATTTGTCACCTAAAGCTAATGGCCCAGGAAGCAAGTTGATGCATATCGAAGTACACCAACAGTATGCAATCACACGCTAGCGCGTGTTTGTGAGAGTGTGAGTATGTGCATGTGCATATAATGTAGATACATATTGTTACATACATGGGGTGCCATGGATCTTCATATAAGAAACAGAAAGTGAATAACGTCTTCCTCCTTATCCCCAAAATATCACAGGAGGA
The DNA here is from genome assembly GCA_032401905.1 of Swietenia macrophylla. NCBI lineage: Eukaryota > Viridiplantae > Streptophyta > Magnoliopsida > Sapindales > Meliaceae > Swietenia > Swietenia macrophylla. The sequence continues at coordinate 348,766 of CP135571.1, read as the reverse complement.
GACAGACCCAGTGACACTTTATTTGAACAAGAAACACTTCCAGCATAATCACCACTATTAATTTTTCTTTGTGATGGCATTCCCACGACAAGTTGTACAGCACAATAGAAGTAACAGAAATAATGGCAGCTATTCAGTAGTTTGACAATCAACAGGAACATTGTTTACCACAGACCAGAAGACATTTAGTTATATTAATTTTGTTATATACTGTTCAACAGACTAGATTGATTCATGCGGTTAGGGTAGAGTTTTGAATTAATTCTTTGTCCTCCGCCTTGCCATGCAAAGTTTCATCAGAAGTAAAAATTGTAAATTGCTTAAATATATTAGCATATACCATGTAAAATATTGCTTCACATCATCATACAACATAAAATATTGCTCTCGCATCATCATACACCCAACTGTTTACCAAGTGAGTAAATTTATAAGTCAATATGAGCATAGGCAACATCATCCAGTTTGGATAAAGCATCAGCTGAGTTTTTTTTTTTTTTTTGAATTATTCAGATATTGAATGCCCTTTGAAAAAATAACTGATTTTCTTTTTCTTTCTAATGTTTATTTTTCTTTGGTGCAATTTGTGTCAAGCAGGTTAGATAATATTTATGCTCTCATTTGTTAAAAAGTAATCATAATTAGTTCTTTCTATATCTTTGACAAGCTGAAATTTAATTACAGTTTTACCAATCACTAATGTGACATAGCGAACAAATATAGTTTCAAGAGAAATATTGGTGAAAGCCAGAGCATGCTGCCTTTCTGGTAGTCTATAAATAATTTAACCAAAACTATCCACAAGTGCATTTAGCTCAATGCACACTATGCAACTAAACTTTTCCGTCCAATCATATCAGGCTTCGGTTTACTTCCTATATGACACAAGTGTATTTGGATCATTGCTCAGCATCCATCTAGTAAGGCAAGTGAAAGAAACAATGCAATCCATTCATTCACAAGTATTTCTGAAAATTAAGTAATTCGATTAATAAAAGCTTCTACAAAACCCCAACCATCATCAACATCTGGTCCAACCCAAAAACCAGTTATTGTTGTGTTACGAGCACAAGAACTTACATCCAAACAAGTTCCATCTAAATGCTTTGAGGATGCTGTTAAGTGATGATGACAGCTCAGATTCCCAGAAAATAAGCCTCTATTTGATCTGCAGGGAGCAGCAAGATGGTTGGTTCCTACAAATAAAGTACATAAAATCAATTTATGAAGCAAGCACAGTCATTTCCATATGCATTTTCTATTCATGGCATCAGTATTCGAATTGCTTTTTCTTTTGAGTTTGTATAATGAAAGTGCATATTCAAATAAAATATAGTGTAAAATAGGTTTGATCTTTCAATGACTTCAAACAAAATCATTCCTAAGTAAATGAACAAAATTGGAAAAGTCCCTAGACTCAGTTTCGTGCTTGCAGAGAAGTTCCCCAACCACTCGAGCATTGAGAAATGAGGTTTTAGATAATTCATTCCACACTGACCCCAATTTGACGGAATTCCGCTGATTCCATATGAAATTCTTTAACATAACTGGTTCACTTCTCCTCAAAATAGTGACATTTTACAAAGCAAGCATATAATAATTGTTTCGAAACATAGAAATAGAATTATAATACAACCAATTGAACTTGAAGTAAACTAGTCTAAATACCTATAATCGAAGATATCATTGTTTAAGGACATAAACCCAACCAAAATTCAACGAAACAAAGAATTTTTCCAATGTGGTTACAAAATATCAGCACTAACGGGGAGCAATACAAGAAATTTGAAGAGTAAAACCTGTCCTAGCGGTTGCTTTCTTTGATAGTCCACCAAGGGCATCTTTTTCCCAGTACATTTGCTGAAAAATAGTTGCAGAAGAATTCAAGCTTACAAGATTATCCATGCAAAGGCTTAGCTATAATAAAGATGGAACTTCTCATTTTCTGGGGAATCGAACAGGGGAGTATTAAAAGAAAATAGGAGAAAACCCCTAGCTTTGGAGAGTAACATACCTTGAATGAAGTAGGCGGGGCGCAGAGAGAAGTCGAGAAGCCAAAAGAGACGAGGTACGCCATCGAAGCTCTTACTGGAGCTGGTGAGGTTCTGGACTGGGTTTCGTACGACGTAAGATTGAGGCTTTGAAACGAGCTAAACGACGTCGTATGCTCTTAGTAAATACACCCACGCACAAACACACACGTCTCAATTATGTTTGCAATAATTTATTAATAGTGTTAAAAAGAAACAATTTCAATCAATTTAGTCCAAGTAATGGCTATTTTGCACTCATTCACACTATTCATAATCTATTAATTGTTATAGAATTTGAAATTAGTCTACTTTATTCTCAATAATAATTTTCTTTATAGAATTTTAATTAAATCCCAATTAAATATTCTTTTCATACTTAAAATAATATTGTATTGCATTGGAATCAATCACAAAGTGTGATTTCATATTTTAATTCAAAGATAAAAACAAGCACCCTTGTCTTCCAATGATGGAAGCAAATTGCAAATAGATTAAGAACATTGAAAAGAAGAAAAAAAAAAAACCTTAAGTACATAATCCACAAAACTTCCAACTACAGTAATGAAGACTCTGCCTATGGTGAAGTTCAACAATTGTATTGTTCTGTGCTGACATGCAAGCCAAAATTTCTCAAAACACTGAAATGCAGTTGCTGAAAATCTGGATAATTTCTTGACATGAATCCAAGGAAAAAACAAATAAATAGACAAGATTACTGTCCATCACTCTTCGGCGGGCAAGATTTCTCCATCAAGCTAGAACATGCCGGATTGAGCAAGACGGGCTCTGCCGTAAACCTACCAGAGTTTGTTGTCAGTAAGGGGAAAATATGAATTGTCAGAACGTAGCTTACTTGGCTGTAAACACTACAGTGCTTTCATATAATGATTAAAATGAAAAAGAATCATGTGTGCGCGCGTGCGCAAGAGAGAGAGAGAGAGAAAGAACAGGGGAACATACTGTTTAAGGCCCGTTTTGTGTTTCATTTGAACTCTTGGACTTGTGCTTTGATTTCTTTTCCCGTTTCTTGCTCCTGCAAGGCAATCAGATAAAGAGCACTGGTTTGAGGAAACAAGCAGTGTAATGGAACCAGATGGCTGATATGTAGATAGAACAAGTATTGTAGACAGTACTCATCGTGTGAGCTATGGCCCCAGCAAGATTTCAGTTTCCGATTGATGTGCTTCATGTCCTTCTCCGAAGGGAACTTATATTTTGTTACCTGTGTTCATAGCAACAAAATAAAGACTAGATTTGCAAAATGTAGCTCAGAGAAAATGATATTGTTTTCATTATATATACAATAATATAACCATTACATATGTAGTCTCTTCAAGCCTCCGGATTTCAATCACAAAGTAAAATGAAAAAAAAGAAAAAATGTAAGTCAAACCATGTTGAGACAGTGACAGAATATTGATATATCAATACCCAGGAATCAATAGCATTTAAAGATTCAATGAGCTCGGAAATGGTGTGCACAGCATTCTGACGAGACAGAATACTGTTCAGGTATCTGCAAAAAAGTATAAATTTTTGGTCAATGACAAGAACTGAACCCGACATGATATGATGGAAAGATGGGTACATGATATGCAACCAAAAAGGAAAAGAAAATTGCCAATATTCATAAGCATAATCCAACCAAAATTCATGAAGCAGTTCAAAACCTATCAAAGTCAACAACTCTGTGCACCTTGTTGGAACTGTGTAAAGCACCCAATGCCAACTGCACCGTGCCAGTAGATGAGCCAAGTTAGAAAGGTGAAAAAACAGGTAAATAAACAAATGATAATGCAAACCTAGAAGTTCAGAATTGCAATCCTCAGTTTAGAAAAAGAAAGTAAAATGCAGGATATTTGGTAAATGGAAAAAGCCAGAGAGTTGCAAGGGTTTTGCAAGCTACAAGGGGTATGTAAAATAGATATATATACATACAAAATATAATGAGAGCTCCTCCTGCTCTTACATTTGCTTTTCCCTGTTATAAGGTGCTTATCAAATAAGATGCAGAAACCTTCTATCCCTAACTTCTCAAAACTTTCAGGCCCCTGCTTATACAACAATGGCATCTTCCCTATCTTTTAGGTCATTAACATAACACCCAATCCTAGATGGCTTTTCCCGAGGTTGACAAATAATAACAGCACAACTCCAAAATTCATTTATATTACAGTAGAAGTATATTAAAATCCTCAGTTGAATAAGTCATTTCATGCCAAAAGATATATAAATCTACAGGGAAAACAAAAGGAAAAAATTTAAGTATCCAAAAATCTATTGATAAATCATCATTCTCAATAGGAACGAAAACACTTTAAGACCTCCCTGTTTCTGGTTTTAGTTCTGACATCCACTTTGAAGAATTAGTAAGAAGATTTTTTCAGAGTTCAAAAGCCAATAAGTGTAATTACAACATCTGATATAACAACGAGTCTGAATGACCAAGAATACCTGCCCAGGAGGGAATAGAAGTGGTGCATCAGTAAGCATGATTTTGTCAACTTCCAACCTTGCAGTTTCATGCAAATCCTACAGTATATTAATGCATGAGATAGATAATTAGCTTATGAATTGAAAGAAGGACCAGTCTGTTGAACCACATGAAAATAACCTCTGGCATATATGCAAGCCCACAAGATGAGTATTACATATGACCATTACAACTAAATTGCTTAAACTGAATTATGTTTTCTACAAAGGATCATCTCCATTAGGCTTTGCCTTTATACCGTTATTGTATCGGAAAATAGGATGAAAGGTATTTAACCATAATGTTTTTGCATACTTATGTCACTTTATGTTCTCTGATGAGGACAGTAAAGGGAAATAAAACTGATAATTTCCAAAATTTTCACTGTGAGGAAAATAAAATGAAGACAAAAAATGAATGACACTAACAAAACTGAAACCATCAGGCAATACTGCTACATTACGCAGCAGTTTTAGAACACCAAGCCCAACATCTGCACGTACTTGAAGGCGGATTTATATAGTCAAGCTCCTTTCAATATTTGCAAGGTCCAATTTTAAAATATAAACAGCTTTTAATCATTACATCCTTCAGTTGTTTCTTTCCTAATTATATTTTAGCACAAAGTAATACATGTGCATCATATAAAATTGACCACCACTAGGTAAACAAACACGAAGAATTGTAGAGGATAAGATATATAATTATAGAGGATAAGACCAATACCTTCAACATTTGTAATTGACCATCCTGTGCTTCGCAGAATTCCTAGTTAATCAAAGTTTATTGTCAGGAGTTGCAGTTGCAGCATACCAGACAGGGAAAGAAAGCATTATGTCGAGAAACATATATATACATACATATATATATATATGTTAGCAAGGATTTTCTTCTAAATATATGAAAGAGAAGCATTGGAATAAATTAACCATTCTTACCTCCAAATCATTGACAAAACCTTCAAGTGGGCGGTATGGTGCATAAACAATAAGATCAAATTCCAAACCCTGCAAGATACGATTTTTTTTAAAACAAGCCATGTAAAGAAGAGAAACGGAGACAAATATGATACATCGGCTCAAGATCATGCCTGATAAACAATCATTTCATAGTTGAGAATCATTTGATGATCCTGTGAAATCCCCTTACCAAGCTCCTCCGCTGAAACATGATTTTCTTCTATCTTACAAGCTGCATATACACAAGTTAACCTGTACCCACGAAGAAGGAATTTCATTGTAATAAGCATAGTTGAGCAACTATTAAGTAAACAATTTCATTCGGGAATGATCGCCTTAAGAATAATATGATACCAGATGACTAATGGAGCAAATGACAAATAGAGGAAAGGGAAACACATATGAAGGGTGCAATTTTCACTTGGAATTGAAGAGGATGTGGGGAGCGACTAACTGTTTAACAAAAAAAAAAGTATCATACCAAGTGACCCTAATAGAGCACCAATTTCCTTGTGTTGTTATGACCAAACATCTTTTCAAATACTTACCTGTTGCATTTTCTACTTCACATCAAAAATTCTTATAGTTTATCATAAGAGCATTTGCAACTTTTGATCGTGAAAGTAACAGGGATTTGGATAAATCGTACATTATATTTTTTGGGTGATGTTCCATGACAGACCATTGCAAATAGAACCTTTTGAAGTATAAGAGAGCCGTCGCCTGCACATGTGAACAAATCCCAGATGGGTGTAAACAAAAACTGACTTTTTCATTTTTCTCTTTCCTTTTTCTCAAAAAAACTATTTTTCAAGATTACGATGATTCTAGATACAGAACAATCTACCTGAATTTTATTAGGAAAGTAAAATGCGCTGCATACTTCACGAAGTTTATTCTCATAAAATACTCTCATGGAATGTTCTTCTTCAATACTCAGGGGTTTTGGACGAGAATGCTTTTCAGCTGACATAGACACAAGAAGACTGTTAATGGTGAACTTTTGATTAAAAACCAGTTTATTTAAATGAAAATTAAATAGGGTGCAAAAAAAAAAAAGGAATGGGAACAAACAACAAAACACTTACCATTGTCATTTGCATTAGTTTGAGGTTCTGGGTATGACAATGACCCAAAAACATCAACTTCCATTTGCGTGGTTCCATACTTTAATAAACGATAAAATGTTAGCAACACAGACACATAACAAGGATCCTACTCTACTGAATGGGTGATGGGTCAAACCCTAGTATGTACAATTTATTTAAAAAGATAAAATTTGTGCCACGGAACAGATTGTGTGAACAGGAATGTTCTTCCAAATCTAATTACATGGAAAACACACACAGCATCACAAGATGAGGCCATTGGCATACCTTCTCCAGGGTTTGTATTGCTCTTCGATTAGCAGCTTGATACTTCTCAATCTAATCGTGAAAAAATTAACCTTTTTAATACCAGAACTGGTAATAATAAAATCAAAAATCCAAACTTCAATAAAGATATGTTCTTGCAAGATAGGTAATGGACACTCCTTCTATCAATGGTAGAGGATAAAATAGATTGACAAAACTAGTCAGATTAACAAATGCCAGAGCCAAGAATGAAATAACAAGAAGATACCAATTCTCTGTTCATTTTCTTAGCTTTTTCCCTCACAGTTTCTCTACAAACAAACAGTAAAAAATAAAAAATAGAAACTCCACAAAAAATCAAAAATTTCGCGAGCACATAAAGGAAATTTACTAACTATTTGCACTCCCAGTTACAAGTGAGGACATTAAAAATAATAATGATAGATAATAAACTTTCTATACACTTTGTCAGCTACCACGCAAAAAATGAAGAATCCATTTCTATCAGAACCATCAAAACAACTCTAAGACTAGAAAATTTCGTCTCTCTATTTAATTTTCTCTCACACTATGCTGGAAACCAAACGGAAAATCCTATGATCATTAAAAAAAAAATCGTAGCACTAAGTACGAACAAAAGAGACACTTACCAGCTCTTGAGGACTGAAAATCCACTTGGCTCGGTGAGTCGAGGTCTGGAAATTGGACATCGCTTCGACTCAGCTGCGTCGACAATCAGACATTGAAATACTGTCTTCCCCTTCACTAGCTCTTATGTAATTTTACGCGACTGTAACAAAATCTTCGCCCCCTTACCCAAAAATAAATAAATAAATAAATAAATTCTGAACCTCATGGTATGCAAAATGACCCTATTACCTCGACTTTAAGATCACTTTTCACGATACGTCTGGTTTTCACGATCTTCTATACGTTATGAAATGGGCCCAAACAGTAACACATAGACAGTAGGCAGAGCCCAAGCTATAACGCACCCATCTTATGTCTCAAAGCAAAGCACTCATGCATTAAAAGGGCCTTCATCAGAATCCCGGGGGGTGTTTCAAAGATTACTCGATATTGAATGGAAACTGAGGCCCAAATGTAGTATAACACAGTGGACTAGACATGGTCGGTAACAATCTGCACTCTTTACATAAATCAATTCCGTAGGATAGGATAAGCTGGCAAGAGCAAGAGAAATCGTTGCGCCCGAATTCAATACTAAACCTGAATACAATGACAAGTGCCATATTCCTTGTTTTGGTGCACTTCTACTTGATCTTTTGACTGGACAGAAAGCCTCTGGCTCTTTCTGCTATCGAGGAAAAGGAGGTTGGTTGTTCTAATTTCCGGAAATATGTTGAAAATAAAAGATTTATAGATCCTATAATTGTTAAAAGACAAGTCATATCCTGAGAAAGAGAAAGAGCAGCTGAGTCCTTGAATTCGGGGTTATTGCAATGAGAAATCCCATGTTTGTAGTGTTGGTGCAATCAATTTTTCTTGAGATTTGGATAGGACAAAGAATAGTTTAGACTTGCAATTCTGACTTTGATGATCAATATATTGCAACAAAACAACTCAGACAAATGCGTTGGTCTAGTTTATATCTTGATTTTTGTTCTGGGCATGAATAAAAATTTCTTAATCATTTCAAGTAATTTTTTGCCAAATCTAAAATAAAATTTTGTTCGTTTTAATTCATTTCCAGGGGCAGCAGTCTGAAGCTTTTAAATATTTAAAACAGAATTCAAGCTTTTGCATTTATAACTTGATCACTTCCATACTTCAGAAGAGGAAAATGGTTTGTTGTTAATTATTTTCATTCTGCTCCAGGGTTCAAGTATAGAGCTCCTCTGTTTTCTCTATTTTCATACCCGAATTAGCCATCAACAGGTACATTCTCCCTTTGTTTTTCAGCATTATATAATCTATTACTACCTCGAGTTTTCAGTCTTATGTGCAAAAAGGATGAGCAACGCTTTCTTTCTGAAGTGAAATTAAGTATTTCTCAGCTTTGTGGTAGGCACAATGTTGAAAACTAAAATATCACTATCAAAAAGATAAGAAAAAATTTCTAACTAGGAACTGCAGAAATTTACTTGAAAAGTTGATTTTCCTCATTTAGTGGTGAACGCAATCGTATTCGTGGCTTCTTTGTTGAAGAGCTTAAGATAGAAACAAGCAATTACCAAACAAGGGTTTGTGCATGAATTGTTCAATGGTTTCTTCCACTGCCGCTCAGCATCTGTCATGAAGTTTCAAAACCACACATTTGATGCATACAAACGGTGTTCGAAGAACATTGCATTTGCATCACAAATGAGGCATAGAAGTTTTTTGAAGTTGATCGGATGTTGCTTAGAAACTGACATTCCCATTATAGTTTTTGAATCCATCTGGTTTGTAACTCTTGCTAGTTGTTGTCAAGATCCTCTTCCATCCGATTTCAAGCCTTACCTGTTGATAAATAGAATAAAGATTGCAATGGAGCTAGCTAATCCACTTGCATATCCTATTGTTTTCAGAAATATCAAGTATTCTATTCCCTGAAATGCTTGTTGCCAAACAGTTTGGTTTTTCGCTAGCAGGGTCTATTCCAGAAGGTGAAACTCGCGTACAATATGCAGCGCCAATGGTGATAATGGGATTCGTTATAATACAATCCTTAATAGTACCTTTTCTGCTAAAGAACTCAAGATAGCAACAAACAACTATGACGAGAAAATTTTGGTAGAAGGGGAGACGTTATGAAGTTCGACGATGATGATAAGGATTATGCAAACAAACGTGAGTAAGCAACATATTTTAAAGCTGATTGGATGCTGCTTAAATTATATATGCGGCAGCAGTTGGAATTTATTACATGGTTGCCTCCGCTTTGAGCATTAAACATGATATCATGTTATTTACCATTCTTTATGTTTCAAGATTCAACACTACCCCATGAAGAAGAAATCAAATCTCTCCCCATCATGATGCAAGCATTTTACGGGTTGAAATTAACTGTCAGCCCCACCACAACCAAGATATTTAATGCACAATTGTAAAACTAATAATTATTTACCAATCAATTTAAGCGATATTTTCAAAATAAAGACAATTAGGATAAACTACAAGAGAAATGGGATCGTAAGTCTTCTGCCCTGGCTTGACAAAGATAACTTGTTAGTCTTGGCAATGGAAATTTGAAAATTTACTGGCATTGAACGCAGTGGGCCTAGGATTCAACTAGAAGAATTGACTTACATTCATATATATAAATATATATCTATTGCATACATTCATACTAACAAGAAGAAACACGAGTCTGGGTATTTTCATTCCGGTTCACCTTCAGGTGCGAGTTTGCAGAGCATTCTCTTAAAGTTTTTCTATGTTTTATCAACAGGTATAATTCTCCTTGTTGCTTGTCAGACTCTTTATATGTCAGTACTTCTGCATGTAAATTTACTAATTTTGTCGATACCTAGCTGTGAATTCTTTTTGATAATTTATAGCTTTAATTAAAGCAAGAACTGCTTATCTTAATTAATACCTGAATTTTGGCATCCATTGGCATATGATACGGCCTCTTTGCCAGCTTCTTTTTCTTTCAGTCCATCTCTTGATGCTGCAGTTTTATTAGTTTTTTTTTATCCTCTTCCTTAAATATCCCATAAATGTAAAATGAACATCTCTCCAATTCAGGGGTTGAAAATTCCAAAAAGTTTTACTTGTTGAATCAACAAGCACCCACCTTTTAATTATGCATAATTACCACTAATTTTGCATATTTTCGTTTACTTCTAGACGTGCGAGTAATTTTGCTTCCCGAATTGCAGCTGTTACAATTTTTCTTGCACTTTTATGGTCTTTATAAATGTTTCATATTCTATAGCATCGGTTAGATGAGTTAATTTTTGAGAAGATCCAATCGTTCATCAGAACACAACAAGGAAGAAGAGTCAACATATACGGCATTAAAGAATGGCAAAATTTTTCTGGAAAAGTTGATTGCTTTTTTGATGGTAGACAAACATGATTCCTGCTGATAATTTTTTGATCTAGGCAATGCTTTAAATGTTTTCCCGCTGTAAAATCATGTGACTCCTGGGTCAGTATTCATTGGAAATTGGTAAAATATAATGGAAAGTGCCTCTTTTGAATTGGTTGCATTTTTCTCGTGACTTTACTTGCATACTCACAAGAAGAAACAAGTTTCCGATTATGTTCATTATGCTTACTGCCGGTGACAAATCAGAAGCTCTCTCTTCTCGTTTCTTTATTTTTTTTAATTATTTTTCCTAAGAAACGACCAAAAATTGTCTCTTGAATTGGTCATCCCATGGAAAAATCATCTTTATCAGCCTCTTTTTCTTTTCGAAACTCAACTGTATTATTTCCTGAAAAGTTGAACTGCTTGTTTTGTATTTCTTATGCATAAAAGGAATCAATATTGTTTCCTTTTATGTTATTAATATGCATGCATGCTTCATGTTCTCTAGCTAGTAAATGAAGTAAAAGAATTTCATGGGATTGTGTACAGGTTAGACATAGATGGGTTCTTTTCTGACAAGAAGCAAGTATCATGAAATTGAAAAGGCAGATCCGAAAACATTCATGATAAGAAATGGAATTATAATATTAGAAAAGCTGATTGCCTCTTCAAATGGTAAATATAATCCAATTCGTAGCTTTTCCGCTGAAGAGCTCAAGACAGCAACAAACAACTACCACCCTCAGAATAAATTTATGCATGGAGTTCATTACATGGTGTATCGGGGTTTTTTGCAGGATCGTGCAATATCTGTAATGCGGTTTGTTGACGACAGAATTTGTGATGCATACAAATTTTGTCTAAACAACATTGTATTTGCATCACAAATGAGTCATAAAAATGTTTTGAAGTTAATCGGTTGCTGTTTAGAGGTTGACATTCCCGTTCTAGTTTTTGAATCTATAGAGTATGGAACTCTTGATGCCCGCTTAAATCCCTCTCGTCGATCCCATTTCGAGCCTTTACTCTTGAAATATAGGTTGAAGATTGCAATGGAGATAGCAAACGTAATTGCATATCTCCACGTGGGATTCTCAAGGCCAATTGTCTTTCGAGATCTCTCATCCCAGCATATCGTATTCTGCGAAGAATATGTTCCCAAACTGTTCAACTTCTGCTTATCTGAGTCTATTCCGGAAGGTAAAACTCACATAGAAGACGCAGTGAAAGGAACAACAGGTTTTGCTGCACCTGAATACATGAAGACAGGATTTTTCAATGAGAAGAGTGATGTTTATAATTTTGGTATTTTGCTATTGCAGCTTTTGACTGGACAAAAACCATTTACTTGGTTTCGTGAAATGAACAACGGGGAATTTAATGATAAGAAATTTATCGAAAATCATCTGTTTGATGGGAACGGGACAGTAGGAGGAGATGAATCATTAGAGCAACAATTGCGAGCTTGTGTTGGGCTTGGTTTTAAATGTACATCGAACTCAGCGGAAGATAGGCCAATGATGGTGGATGTGGCAAAGCAACTCAGACAAATATATCAATCTATATAAATATTAGCTTGTTAATTTCTGAAGTAATCCTCAAGAGGCTGCGGCTTTCCTTGTAATTCATTTGTCCTTTCTTAATGCGTATTATCTGGTTGTTCCTTGCATTTCCGCAGACATCTTTCCCATATCCTACCAATTGAAGTTCTCATCCCAATATTCCATATGGCGGCTAAGAATCCGGTGGAATCTTGTTTAGTCTACGTAATATAAGCAAACCCAAGGCCAATTTGGAGCCCAAATTGAGAATCTCTACTGGTCCATTTCGTTGTTGGCGGCAAACCCAAGGCCAATTTGGAGCCCAAATTGAGAATCTCTACTGGTCCATTTCGTTGTTGGCGACAAACCCAAAGTCATGCAATGCCAAAATTATGAAGAGTGAGGAGTATTCCAGACAAAAACCACCCATCACGTGACAACCTACCTCCTTCGTATGTTTATTCGCCACGTGTCTCTCTTTTATGCAATGCCTAATTATATAAAGTGAGATTGTGCGTGGGTGGGTGCGTGCGTGCGCGCGCACTTACTATGTCGTGGTGTAGCTTACAAGAACTTTCTGCTGCTCTCTCATATTTTCCATTGGCTTTCGTTTGCTTTCTTGGAAGTGTCGCAGCCTGCTGGTGAAATAAGATGCTGTTATGAAGTATCAGCGTTGTTTTTGTATTTCTTAAGATCGTTAGAAAAGCAGACATTATAGTGACTTTGATGTGAGGTTTAGATAATGTTTGCTAAAGATGGAACAATCTAGATGGATTTTGTTATGAAATAATTGAGGTCAACTAAACGGTGTTGCCTTTTTAGTTTAATTTCGTTTTCTTGTCATGTAAATTTAGCGGGGGTGTGATTTATGATTGGGTATGGTGATTGTTGCGTTTACCATTTTCTCTTTTTCAAATTCATGAACGTCTGCCTCGGGATAATATTCTAGGATTTTTTTTAATGGTAACAGAGAGCTAAACGTGGCAAATGCCTTGGAGATCTTCACGATTTTCACCTGCTTTTAGTATTAACATACAATGCAAACGTAGGCTACCATAATGACAAGTGCGACGTTTTCCAATTTTTGCAGCTTTTCATTGGAGAGAAAAGGTACTTCGCTGATGAAGCTAGAGATGATTATTTGTGACCGCATCAAGTGAGAGAACACGCTGGAAGTAATAATACCTTAAATGACATCTTAGATGCTATGATTCGTGGGGATGGTCGTAAACAATCATCTGCTGGAAAAGAGCAGCAATTGCAAGTTTTCAAGAGCTTGCTATTAAATGTGTGGGTGAATCAGCAGGAGAGAGACCAACTGTGATTGATGCAGCAAGACAACTCAGAAAAATATATCGTTTTGATTAGCAAGCTAAGATTTGCAGTTATTTGCCATTGTAAGCCTTCAAATAAATAAACAAAGAGAAAGTCTTGTTTACAGGATAACCGGCAGAACTGCTTAAATTATATGTGCAGCGGCAGCAGTTGGAATTTATTATTTGGTTGCCTCTGCTTTGAGTTTTAAACATGGTATCATGTTATTTAGTGTTCTTTATGTTTCAAGATTTAAACCCCACGAGGAAGAAATCAAATCTCACCCCATCATGATGCAAGCCTTTTACGGGTCGAATTAACTCTCAACCACCACCACAACCAAGGTATTTAATGCACAATTGTAAAACAAAAAATTATTTACCAAGTATTTTAATCGATATTTTCAAAATAAAAACAATTAGGATAAACTACAAGAGAAATGGGTTCGTAAGTCAACTCTTCTGTCTCTGGCTTTAAAAAGGGAACTTTAGTGTCGGCGGTGGAAATTTCCTGGCATTGAAAGCAGTCGGCCTAAAATCCAACTTGTCATAAACTAATGTTATATCAGGTTGACTTAAAAAAGGGAAGAGAAGACTTGCATACAGTAATACTTACAAGAAGAAACACGATCTGGGTATCTGCATTGTGCTTCAACTTCAGGTGCCTGTTTGCAGAGCATTCTCCTAAAGATTGCCGATCTTATATCAACAGGTAAATTCTCGTGGTCACTAGTCAGATTCTTTATATGTAACTAATTCTGCATATAAATTTACTAATTTGTTGATACGTAGCTATGGATTCTTGTGGTAATTTACAGTTATATTTAAAGCACTTTCTGCTTATCTTAATTAATACCTGAATTTTGGCATCCGTTGGTACATGATACATCCTCCTTGCCAGCGTATTTTTCCTTCGGTACATTTGATGCTAAACTATTATTAGCCTTTTTTTTTTTTATTCTCTTCTCTTCCCTTCCCTTCCCTTCCCTTCCCTTCCATAAATATCGCATAAATGTAAAATGAACATCTCTCAAATCCAGGTGTTGGGACATTCACATTCCAAAAAGAATCAACTAGCACTCTCCTTTCAATCATGCATATTTTCGTTTATTTCTATTTATGCGAGCAATTTTGCATATTGAATTGCAACTGTAATGATTTTTCTTACCCTTTTATGTTCTTAATTTAGTTTATATATGTTTCATATTCCATAGGATCTGTTAGATGAATTGGTTTTTGAGAAAATCCAATCGTTCATCAGAGCACAACAAGAAGAGACAACATGTTCGGCATTAAAGAATGGCAATTCGTTTTAGGTAAGTTGACTGCTTCTTTTGATGGTAGACAAACAGGATTCCTGCTTGGATCTAGGCAATGCTTTAAATGTTTTCTGATGTAAAATCATGTATCTCGTGTCAGTATACACTGAAAACTTATAAAATAATGGAAGGTGCCCGGCCTTGGTTACGGAAAACTCCTTGTGGCCCATTTTTCTCATGAAGTTGCTTGCATACTCACAAGAAGAAACAAGTTTCTGGTTATGTTCATTCTGCCTGCTTCAGGTGCCAATTCCAAAGCGCTCTCTCATGGTTCTCTCTCTCTCTCTCTCTCTCTCTCTCAAAGAAACAACCAAAAATTATCTCTTGAATTGGTTATCCCATGGAAAAATCCTCGTTATCAGCCTCTTTTTCTTATCGAAACTCAACTATATTATTTCCTGAAAACTTGGACAGCTTGTTTCGTAATATTAATATGCATGCATGCCTGCTTCGTGTTCTCTAGCTAGTTAATGAAGCAAAACAATTTCACGGGATTGTGTACAGGTTAGATATAGATGGGTTCGTTGCTGACAAGAAGCAAGTATCATGATATTGAAAAGGCAGATCCGAAAACATTCATGATAAGAAATGGAAAAACAGTATTAGAAAAGTTGATTGCCTCTTCTAATGGTAAATATAATCCAATTCGTAGCTTTTCCGCGGAAGAGCTCAAGACAGCAACAAACAACTACCACCGTCAGAACGTAGTTATACATGAATCTCATTACAGAGTGTATCGGGGTTTTTTGCAGGATCGTGCAATATCTGTAATGCAGTTTGTTGATGACGGATTTTGGGATGCATACCAATTTTGTCTAAACAACATTGTATTTGCATCACAAATGAGTCATAAAAATGTTTTGAGGTTAATTGGCTGCTGTTTAGGGGTTGAAATTCCCGTTCTAGTTTTTGAATCTATGGAGAGTGGAACTCTTGGTGATTGTTTGAATTCCCCTCGTCGATCCCATTTCGAGCCTTTACTCGTGAAACAGAGGTTGAAAATTGCAAAGGAGATAGCAAACGTAATTGCATATCTCCACATGGGATTCTCAAGGCCAATTGTTTTTCGAGATCTCACATCCCGGCATATCGTATTATGCGAAGATTATGTTCCCAAACTGTTCAACTTCCGCTTAACTGAGTCTATTCCGGAAGGTGAAACTCACATACACGACCCAGTGAGAGGAACATCAGGAATTGCTGCACCTGAGTACATTATTACAGGATCTTTCAATGAGAAGAGTGATGTTTATACTTTTGGTCTTTTGCTATTGCAGCTTTTGTCAAAACCATCTACTTGTTTTCGTGAAATGAATGGCGGGGAAACCTACGAGAAGGAATATATCGAAAATTGTCTGTTTGATGGGAAGGATATCGTAGGAGAAGATGAATCATTGGAGCAGCAATTGCGAGCTTCTGTTGAGCTTGGTTTTAAATGTAAATCACTATCAGCAGAAGATAGGCCAACTATGATGGACGTGGCAAAACAACTTAGACAAATATGTCAATCTATATAAATATAAGCTTGTTAATTCCTGGTGTAATTCTAGAGAGGCTGCTGACTTTTCCCTGCAATTCATTTGTGTTTGCTTATTGTGTACTATGTTGTTAGCATTTCCACAGACAATTTGTGTGTGATTGTCTAAAATAAAAGTTTTACATTTTTCCCGTATCCTAGCAATGGAAGTTCTTATCCCTATTTTCCATGTGGCTGGCGGCTGAGAATCCGGTGGAATCTTCTTCTGTCTGCGTAATTTTAAGCAAATTCAAGGCCAATATTGAGCTCAAATTGGGAATCTCTTCTGGTCCATTTCGTAATTTGAAATAAATCCCGAGGTCATTCAAAGGGCTAATTATAAAAAGTGAGGAGTACTCTAGACAAAAACGACCCATCACGTGACAACCTACCTCCTTTATATCTTTACCCGCCACGTGTCTCTCCTTGTCTGATATCTCTCCGGGTCATTGGGTCCACGCCCCTGTCATTTCGATCTTATCCTTTTTGACGTGCTCCTCGATCTACTTGCCACCTCACCTCTCTGATATGAGATTTACATCAACGGTCCAGATCTCCTCCGAACCGAAGAAAAGTGTTCGGGTTTTAATCTTGACTTGTTCGACTTTTAGTCACTACGGCCGCCTTAAATATCAACGCGACTGCAAGTTTCTTACCATTACCACAGCCGGCTTCTGAGTGTGAAGTTCGTTAAAACGTAGAGGTCTTGCTAGCGTGCGTCATGGGTTTGTTAGATCAGTTGTGGGACGACACCTTGGCTGGGCCGCGGCCGGAGACCGGGCTTGGCAAGCTACGAAAGCAGTCCACCTTCGGTTTCCGGTCAAGTTCCGGCAAGGGTATGAAATAAGCCGGTGGCGCATTTTTAGCTGCTCTATTGATAACGTTCATAATTGAACAAGACTATCTGAAGAAAAATGAACCCGAATCATGCAATTAAAACAACTTGGGAATTATTCCGATCAAACACTCTGATTTTTTGAGCTTCGAGTTAGTCGAAGTTAGTTTATAGTTTCACTATCCTAATGCCACATGCAAATAAGAACAAAACTTTATGAATTATGGCTAATAAAGCGTAAAGAAACATTGTTAGTTATCAATGGATTAGATACTGATGCATTTTTTTTTTCTTGTGATGTTTTAATTACTGGTTGTGGTTAGAATCTGATGGCGGGAACGTGAGATCAGACAACGGTGAGTCGCCGTTGGATGCGACGAGGGTTACACGCAGTATTATGATAGTTAAACCACCTGGCTACCAGAGCGGTTCGCCTCCAGTATCTCCGGCTGGGTCTACTCCTCCGGTATCTCCCTTCTCTGGTAAGCTTTATTTTTTTTCAAATGACACATTTGTCCCTCGTTCTCCATGACCTGTATTGACGGAAATCGCCTCTCGTATAAAACGGGAGCTCATGGACAAACTACAGAAGACGTAAATTGAGTGGATATTTTTTCGTCATTCAGCAGTTTTTAGGCCGAGGGTAATTTTGTCATTTTAGTAAATATATTTTTAGTCAATATTATTGATGATAATGCAATGTTAGGTTTTGGTGGATGCATTAGCTTATTGATTTTGTCTATGAGATTTTCAAAATGACGCATTTGTCATTTTCCCAGTACAATAATTTATATGCAATGGCCTATGTGATGCTTTAGGCCATGTTTGGCTGTTTGGGTATTTAAATCGTGTTGCCGCTATTGAAGTTGCATTATTTGGCGGAGTCCTAAATGCCCACAGGGTAGTTATTGTAGCAGTTGTTTCTTATTGTTCACATAATTTTGAAGGGATTCCCATTTAAGTATTGGATCCATCACAATATTGATGATACTTTATGACGTGGCAAGCACCAAATATTGATTTATATGGTGGGTAGCTTTTGTTTTCTTCTTGAATGGTGTATTTGATGCTTTTGCTATATTATTCTAATTATTGATACAACCATGTGGGGCAATAATTTCTTGCAAGTCCTATTTGTGCTCTGTGCGCGTGGTCGCACACATGCATGTAATATGACATTAATTAGGTATAAAATTAAAGACCATTATTTATAGATGATTCAGTTTAGGTGAGATAATTTTATTGCATAATTAAATATAATGATTTATTTCATCAACGAAAATGAATAAATTTATTTATTAATAGTAAATAAAAAAATTAAAATTTTTTTTACTATATTAATTAAAAGTATAATATATTTTTAATTTTTTATTTATTATTAATAAATAATTTTTTTATTAATTAAATAATTTTATTATATTATTTTTACTGATAATATTGACTTATTTAAAATATTTTTAATGTTAATTAGGATTATTTTAGTGGTTAAACGGCACACCGTACATGCAATTGAAGACAGTAATCTTGTGACCGACTAATGCTGTACTAAAAGTTAGATAAGATTAAGTCCTGTATAAGGATTGATTTGTGTTAGGCGTGGGCTTAAACTAATGCAACCCAACTGTTACGTAGTATTATATTTTTAAATTTTGTTTTCATAAGGTTATTGAATCTGAGGTTTTTGGTTCCATCATCTGTGAAAGTTCAAAATTTTGTTTGAAACATCTTTATCCACATTATAAAACAAGGATTTTACAAGTGCTTTATGTTTATATTTGTATATGATTGTGTGTTTGAACTGTGGTAAAGCTCTTTATGTTCAACACACCAGAGTTCATTACTAATAAAAAAAAACATCACTGTGGATGATGATGATGCTCAGGTGGTGGCAGAGAGTCTTTTCGGTTTCGAAGACGATCTACGTCGGATGCCTACGAGAAGAGGAACGAGGTTGGACTCCGGAGCCCTACTACTCCTTACGACGTGTGACATGTGAACGCTAGGACATCACACGATCGAGGAGACGCACAGCCAAAACCTTCACAACTTATGTTCACCCACGTGTGTGTGTGTGTGTGTGTGTGTCTGTGTGTGCGTGTGTTCGCGCGCCAACGAAGTTGCGGGTTCTAGCAGAGCTCAATGATTCGGGGTCGGGGTCATTGAGACGGGTTCATAAGTTGTAATATATGTAGAGAGATTATGCGTGCGTACCTACTTACTACGTAGTAGTGTAATTTCTTGTTGTGTACAAGAACTTTCTGCTTCCTTCTCTGTCATTCGATTGGCTTTCGTTTGTTTTTTTAAAAAGTGCTGTTGCCTGCCGGTGAAATAAGATGTTATGAAGTATCAGCGTTTCTGTATTTCTCTAGCCCGTTAGAGGCGCAGACACTATGGTGATTTGGACGTGAGGTTTAGATAATGTTTGCTAAAGACGGAACAATCTGGATGGATTTAGGCGTGCAATGATTGAAGTCGCGTGCTTTTACTGTTAGCATCTTGTCGCACTCGTCGTACATTGCAAAATGCAGTTATTGCGGCACTATAAAATGGCTAAATAGTTATTATTATTTTTTAAATTCTTAAATATTTTGCGAAGACCTGGTAGATGGGCTTAAGGACGTCCCGCAAGCGTTTCGGTGTTGATCTAGTCCCGTTTGAATTCAAAACTGGACCAAATATGTTTCGGATCCACTATTTTCTTGAAGTGTTATGCTTTGGTTTTTGAGAAAATGAAAATCGGTCACTAAATGGATGTTAAACTCGTAGTCTTTATGATGTTTCGATATACCAAAAGATGAATTCATTTGAACAGGATAAATAATTGCTCTAACAGCGCATCTGCGTAGATTTTTGTTCACCCTCTTTTACCTCTTGGTGTATTGAAGGAGGAAAATGTGCCGAGTTCTTCTTTTCGATGCTGGTTGTAACCCATTGGCTTAGAGTTTCGGTAGCTTGCATATGTGGGAAAGGATATTACTCTGTTGGAAGAAGGCAAAATAATGACAAACGTCGATGTTTAGATGAGCATCCCTCCGCCCAGGACAAGAGTATGCGAAAGTTAATCTTCACAGTTTTACGGGTATAAATTCTTAATTATCATGGAACGTTATATTATTATGGCAACTGTTTAGTTGGCATATTGTGGTCAGTCTGGATGCTGTGTGCTAAATTTATGATGACGTCAATCATTGGCTGCTTTTAGATTTTAGTTGTATTTTCCAGATTTTAAATTCCTTGAAATATATGTATGTGCAGGAAAACTTAATGGAGAGTGCATTTATTTCTCAAGGTGGTCGCTTTGCACCATTCTCATTTGAAGGAAAACCTCAAAAAAAGGCAAGCATGGGACGAAATGATTGGACACTTTGTAGGGTTATCCGCGAAAAAACCAGTGGTGATGACACTGCTGAGAGACACATCCTGCTTTGCTATCCATTAGGAGGCTGGCCTCGACAGGGGAGGGCAGCCAAGGATGCTTGCAATTTGCATCCATTGGAATTATCGGAATGCTCTATTTGTGATCCAAGTGTTGGCGTTCAACCTGGACCCCCTCGTTTATGTGCCTTATTCTACGACGGAGTTTATCAGGCTTGCTCTAATGCTTACTTCTCCATGGACGCTAAGAGACAGGGATGCGTCTAGTTTCTTGAGTTGTGGATTGGGTTAGTGAATACTTTTGGGTTGGAACATGTTGGGTACTACTTATTCACACACCTGGGAGGTTTATCCTGCTAAGCTAGGCTTCTGAACGAAAATTTTTTATTACACTTTTTTTAAAACAAAATAAACCCTGTGATTGATGCGAAAGAGTATCTGTTTTAACTTGATCGATGCTTCCATCATCAAGCAAGGTTCAAGAGCTCCTGGGTTTGCTTGGTAAATTAGTTCATTAAGCAATATCTTGTAGTTTTGGCTTGTGTACCGGCATTAAGTTTGTCAATCAGATTTTTTGAAAATAATAACTTTTATAAATGCTTGAAAAATTCAATATCCTGATGAGAATTTCACTTGCTAGGTTCGAGCACCATGTGGAGTACGCGACTCTCTGTTTGTGCTAGAACTGAGAAATGAGTCTCTAATGGACAGAACTCTGCCGCACTGCAAGTTTTGCTGTTAAACTGCCTGATGATAAAGATATTGATGTGGAAGAAACATCTTGCAATGGTGGTAAAGCAATTCTGGATAAGATTGCTGATTCATGGAAATTAAGCATCACAATCTAAACCAGAAAGCTGATAGATAGGTACATCAGAAGATTTCCAGCATTGGGTGCAGGAAATGCAATTTAGTGAAAGAGTTTATTGGGCAGTGGGAGGATTGGTTCTTACAGCAGGGTTATGGTTTGTCAGGTCGGATCCTGCCGCTGCTTCTAAGATTAAGGGTTTTTTTTTATTATTATTAATTAGCTTTTAATAGTAACCATCTTTACTTTGATATTTTTCGATAATTGCTATCATTTATTATTGAGCTTTTACTAAATGCTTTTCCAAGTTCCATATTTACTAAAAAATTACCTGGATATCCAGTCATGCTATTCTTTTGCTGGAGAATCTGCGATAAGGCTTGCATCTCATCAGTTCAGTTACGTAATTTTGCATTACTGATTAAAAGTATACTTTTAATTTGGATGATCTTTTTCTTTGAATAATCCAGTAAAAGAAGGAGTCATATTCAGCGCCAGAAGCTAGCAGCTATTCGACACGCTGCAAGGAAACTGGAAGGAAAGATGAACCAGACACCTCCTGTTAGTCAGGAAAACGGGATAGGAAGTCGATTGACATACTTATCCATGTTGATGAACAGAACATGATGTACATTAATGCAGCTTTTTTTTTTTTTTTAAACTCTCAAATAACCACGGTGGTCCGAATGTTTTACGGTGGTTACACAGAGCAAGCAGCTCTGCTGGCCGACTACCGAGACTACATCAATGGCCTAATCATGTAAGGGTCTGTTTGGTACAATTTTTTAAGTGCGTGCGAGCGAATGTGTAAAATAAACTAGTACTAGTAGAATTTTTAATCAAATAAAAAAAAATATTGGTTGTTTGGTTGTCAAGCACTTTCTTTTTCAAAAATTGGTAAGTCATTCAAAATTTTATGAAGAAAACAGAGTAAACCTTCAAAAGAAAATAAGTTCATTCCAGAGAATTTCACTATTGCAACTTGGAAGGAGATCCTAGGGTAATGTTAGAGCAAAGTAGATCTGAAAACATGTTATTGCTTAATTTGCTTTCCATCCTCATTGAATTTGAATGTTGAAGACTTGAATCCTTTTAAAGTGTATGCAATTGCTAAGAAGTTAAAGATTAGTATTACTTGAAATAGAATATGATATGTACAAAAATTAGCCATTCAATGGTAATCAATCATCAATGCGAATGTTTGCCTCCAATATTGCCTGTAAATTTGGCATTTGAGCAATAAGAGAAACTTGATAAAAGCACAAATACAGTGTGCAAATACTCAGACAAGAACCAAGGTAGGCCATCCTCAAATCATTCTCACACCAATCAGCTGTTACAAGAAGAGATCAAAGGGTGTCAAATGCAAAAAATTTATGTTCCTCCATAGAAGATAAGTGCTGGTTGTTAGTTTACATATTCTTTTTTCTTTTTTCACAATATTTTCGATTGCAATTAAATTATCACTGAGCTATGATCTCAGAAAAAGCACGCTGCTTCTTTGCGGAATCAAAACTTTACCACGAATTGAGCTTCCTGTCTCTCCTATTTGAACTCAATGAAATCTCCAGAAAATCCCTTGTTTCTCATCAAGTCCTCCCAGTTTTAGGGGGCTATTCAAACAAAGACAAGAGAAAGCAATCTCAAGTAAGAGTATGTTCCGAAGCATAGCATGATCAAATACCAATAATGGATGATCAAAAAATGCGAGCATACCTTCTTAAGAGCTCCCTTTGAATTAGAAGTGCTCGGAAATGATCTATCAGCTGGCTTCAATATCTCGAATGAGCAAACGAGATTTTCGTTAACACTTAAAAGAGCACCCGCATTGTCAAACTCCCCACCATAGTTTGGAGCTGAAAATATGGTGACCAATCTTCTTTTAGCAAAGAATTCGTATCCATCCTCCACTACCTATGATTGAATGCAGAAAAATTTTAATTTAGACGGTAATGAAGTAATTTTCAGGCTCCTTGTCATAAGTACTGCTGGTGTTGCTCTGGGTTGTGTGTTACGGGAAGTGCATTCATATGAAATCTCTCACAATCCGATGATCTTTTGAGGGCTTAATTATTACCAGAACATGATTATTATACATTTCCTGTAGATAACAATTATAATTGGTGCAAAACAACAATCTGAAATATTTCTCCTACGAGTTTGCACAGCAATGGATCCTAGCACAAACCTCAGGAAACACAAAAATGGCTTGAAACAAAAAGCATTAAAGCTAAGAAATGCTTCTATCGCATATAGATGAGTGAAAATATGCCATTGCAAATGGATATTCAGTCTGCTGAAAATGTTAAGTAGCTTACCTGATGGCCACGGCATATAAGATCAAGGTCATTCTTTTCCAAAAAGTCAGCAACTACATCTGCTCCAAAGGTACACGAAACACCTCGATCACTATCTGCCCATCCCTTAATATTAGAATCAGGATCTGACCATAGAAGATCACAGAGGAGACCACTATCAGGAATATCAGTCGGCCTAGAGATGTTCCTTATTTGATCCAAATTTTCTAAATCTGGAGAGAGTCCACCATGCATACAAAGTATTTTCTCGTTGATAAGTGCAGCCACAGGCAAGCAATTAAAGCAGTCAGTAAATATTTTCCAAAGCCTAACATTAAATCTCCTTTTACACTCGTCATAAAATCCATAAATCCTATTGATCTTAGGATCTTCATGGTTTCCCCTCAAGAGGTGAATTTTGCCAGGATATCTTACTTTATAGGCCAGAAGCAAACATATAGTCTCCAAACTTTGCTTGCCACGATCAACATAATCCCCGAGAAAGAGGTAGTTTGCCGAAGGAGGGTACCCGCCATGCTCAAACAGTCTGAGGAGATCTTGGTATTGACCATGAACGTCGCCTGTAAGAAGTCTGTAATGTTAGAAACAACAGATAGCAAGGGCAACAGGAGGGATAATACAAATGCACATAGGCGAAAGGCACTCCATAAAAATAAAATAAAAATCATTCTGGCTTCCCATTTCGCATGGGCAATTTTCCAATTTTCACAAAAGCCACAGAACATATAACTTAAAATCACTTCATGATTAAAATCCATCTAATGAAGGATGGCTCTGTAAAGTTCATGTCCAGAATTAATTTTAAGCATACTCAGATAAGAAATTAATCTTCCTTAATTCCCCAATAATCATACCAAATTACAAGAAAAAGAAAAATTAAATCACAATTTTCCTTCCAGTATTTCCCTCCTAATCTTACCCAACACAAGCCTTGAAATACGAATAACCACCAAAAAAAATTTGTCTAACTTCACAATTCAATATCACCAACAGAATCAGAAAGAGAAGGCTGACCACAGATGCGAATTGGAGCTTCAATCTCAAGAAGATTTGGCTGAGAAAGGAAGATTTGGCGAGCGTTGACACAAAGTTGACGGATCTCTCCCTCTGAAAGCTGCACCTGTCTGCCCCCTCTTCCTTCCAGCAGCCTCCTAATTATATCATCCAACACTGCTTTATCGATCATTCCTTCCATTGTCATCATCATCATTCTTTATACATGTATACACAGACTGAACCAATCAAGATTGAATCTTGAATTTATAGGAGATTCAACCAAAGGGTCTACAGGATATTAGACAAATAACACAAAGATAGATAAATGAACCAAGATTTTCGAGTCAACCCAGAAAGGGCAACAATGAAACAAAAGCTTCACTTTTAGAGAGAAACAAGAAATCCTAAATTTTTGAATTGACAGAAATAGATCAAACGCTCAACTTTTCGACAAGAAAGTAAAGCTCGGAAAAGAGAGGATATAAATAGAGAGATAAAAAAAAAAGTTGTCCGATGAAAAGAGGAGAAAATGAATCATACCCCACTTTTTGGATATATATATATATATATATATAGAGAGAGAGAGAGAGAGAGAGAGAGAGAGAGAGAGAGAAATAGGGTCAACAAAGAGAAACCAAATGAATTTACATGTTGAATTAATGAGCTAGATGAATGATCAAACAACCTATGGAGAAAGGGAGACAGATAATCTTATTTCTACATAAAAAAAAAGGGATCAAAATAAATAAAATATCGACGCTTGAATAAGAAAAGCAGGAGATAAACAAGTAATGAATATGAGTTGTCATTTTCTGTATGTATTTTGCTTTGGTTATTACTTTCTCCTCAGCCAAACAGTTAAAAAGGACAAATTCCAATTGGGTACTGGTTGAAATCTTCAAAGGCAAGAGAAGGTGAAGCCAAGAAAGATGTCCACGTGGAGAGTTTTCAAGTCATCATCTCATGAAGTAGAGACATTCATGTCATGCATGTATTTGTGTACAAGCATGGATTCAGATTATCAGCAAAACCGCGTTGTTTGAAAGTCTATGTTGTATTTTTGGCCTTTTTTAAAGTCTTTTATACGTGTAGCAGACCAGAAATTGGTATCAGAATACCTGTCATTTCTCTTCCCTCAGGATTATTGTCTTTTGATCCTCTCTCTATGCGCGCGCGCGTAGATCCCTAAATCTTTATGTTACTATAGGTAAACATATATTATATCTTCATATTTCAAATGAGTGCATAATTCTTATTAAATAAACAAATTACCCATATAATGTTAAATAATTATTCCATTGTCCTGGTCATGGGCTGCAGGCATTTGCTATCGTAACCCGACCGGTGAGGTCGGTTGAGGACTTATTTGATGTAAATGCACGAATTATGTCCTTATATATAAGAACATAAAATTTCAGAAATCTGAATATTATTGTCCCAATAAATTATAGAAAGCCACGTTGGTCTGCAGCATAAACGAATTGTCTGGTGCGGAACCCATTATATCCATTATTTTAGGATCTTGGATACCACAAATCGGCCTCCTCTCTCGTTTTCAATTCATCTGGAGTCTTTTATACATATCTATATATCTATATATATATATATATATTGTGTCAAGCGATAAACTTCTTCCAGGATTCTAAAATGGAATCTAGGGTGTCATTCTTAGTGTTGATTGAGTTAAAATAATGCAAGTTCAGGTTCTTTCCTTGTCCATTTTCGATTATTTGATAATATTGACTTAACTTATATTAACGTTTAATCCTAATCAATCAACAAGTAAAACGACCGTAACTTTGCTTCCAATGTTTCTATGATATTTTCAAAAATTCTTCGTCACACTGTATTCTAATTTATTACACGGTGAGAATTTCTTTGGAAGTTATGTAAAATTTTATATCTTAATTTCCTTTCGAGATTGTGCAACTTTCCCACATAACGTTAACACAGGAGGAAGAAATTTCTGTCAAGTTAACTAAAGATTTCGATTGGTGGAGCAGCTCAGGCTCATATACAGACAAGATCGGATGAAGCACAGCCAAACTGAAACTCACTCAAGTGAAAGCAATTGTTAAACTGGAGGTATAGAGCAGACAGCAAGTCCTTTCGGAACGATGTTTGAGTAACGTGTGCGTTTGGTTGAGTTTAAATAGACACGTTTAAAACATTCTCTCAATTAAGTCAAACAACATGTCCTCTCTGTTTCTGGGATTGCGAAGAATTTTTCAGCTTTCAACCTAGATGGCTGTTCTATAAGCTCTTTCAAGTGTGAAGATTAAGGCGCTTTCATTGACAAAAGAAATTTTCGGTCTGTATTGGTAAGTTCTTGCTTGGCAGAATTATGAATTCTGGAAAACGCAGAACAGTAACCCTTAAGGTGCTGCATAATATCGTTCACATCTGCCAATCGAGCTAGAATTGATCAAGAGATCAAAATCCTAGAGTACAATCTGCGTGTAAAAAATGAAGTCCTCAATTCAAAGGTTTGGTCCGAGGGCAGAAATCTAGGAAATATGTTATCCCTCACAGAAAAAGGAAAGACCGAACTTCCCTACCAGAAACTTCGGTGAAATGTGAACTCTGTGCAACATTAGCCGGGAGATTCACACGGTAGGTTCCTTCTATGTGAATATGTTACACACAGGAATTCTAACTAATAAATGATTTCTACAAGTTCCAGTGGCTTTGAATGTTTCTGTTCACCAGGCATTTAATTCGATTGCCTATAGAATTTGGTGATAGCCTATGGTTCGTATTTGTTCCTCGTTGCTATTCCAAAATCATCACCATGATGGCGCGAACATAGGCATCTTCTAACAGAATTAAGTCGGCTTACAGAGTCCAGCACTCAGACATTATTTGCTTTATTTTAAACACCGCTCTGTCACGACATAAGCTCTCGAGAAAGCAACATTTTTCTTTTCTCTAATAAGCATAATAGGCAAGGAACTGCAATGAAAATAAAACAGAATCAAATCCATCCACAGATATCTCTATCAGCTTATTTGGGAGAACCAAGGTCATGAAAAACACACCAGAGGAACCCAACATAGTGATTGAATCACATGATTTATATGAGCTTACTCCTTCATCCCACGGCGTATATGACATGTATATGACAAAAGTTAAACTAAAAAGGATGGGAAAATGAAGTTATGCAGCCTACATTTAAACCAAATCAACATAGGAAAAAAAAACAATTGCAAGAATAAACCGCGATATGACAAGATCAATGATTGGCTTTATGTTATCTGTAATATGTTCCACAAACAAGAACTTTGCAATTACTAAGCTGTTGTTACCTTTTAAGAGATGAAAAAGAGAAAAAGGACTTTGCAAAATCAAACTTTAGACACAAGCTAATACTTTATGCTTACATTATTGACAATCAGAATACATATAACAGAAAAGTTATAGGTGCAAATTTGGACGAATAGCATGCAAGTGACTTTCAGTTGTCTCCAAGTTATTCTACTTTGGACCATAAAAATCATGATTCCAAAGGTAACAATTAGCAGTGAGGAAACCAGAAAGACTTGAAGGATAATTCTGCTGACTGATGACTCACTTGTTTGCTATTGCTAGAAGCCCTTACCTCAATCACTTTCACCTGAATTTAGCTACGCAGTTCGGTGTAGACAAATCGCAAAACCTTTTCTCTTTAAGTGTCACAAATAGAAATCACAACTTCTCTGGCAATCAAATGAATATATGCGAAAAAATTTCAAAAATGATGACTCAAACCAATTTTAAGAATTCTAGCAACTTTTAGTCGCAGATTAAATCAAACTAAAGTGAGAGTTCTACCCATACGATATAAACTAATTCATCCGCACATGACACACAATGTCCACATTGAGCCAGAGAAACCATTAAAAACTAACAACAGACCAGACAAATAATTCCAAAAACAATAACAATTTACCAAAATAAGCAAATCCCGTTTCAATTAATCACAATTAAACACAAATACAAAATTCAAAATCCCAAAAGAACGATTACACTATCCAAACATATAACTAAACGGAAGAAACTAACAGATTTGATCTAGTCTTCTTAACTTTCACACCATTGCAATTCAATCCACATCCACATTGAGGACACTCTTCAAAATTGTCAATAGGAAAGTCAGCACCAGCAATCCCAACAGAGAATTCAAGACTATCACCATTTCTGGAAACCTCAACAATATCAACCCAGATGAAGAAAAGCTTCACACTAACACCCTCTAAGCTGGAAAGTTTTCCTTTTGAAATGTAACCTTTAATGGTTGGCTTGTATTTGAGTTGATACGATCCTTCGAGAGAGAAACTACAAGAACCATTAAAGAAAGCAGAGAATTTACCCGTCGACGATTCGAGTTCATAATCAAGAACCCCTTTGGGGAGGATTCCAATGGGAAAGTTGTAGTCTTCGAGCACTTCGTAAGCCGTTGGTTTCTCAGCAAAAGACGGTGGAAATATGACGAAAAGGAGAAAAAGGCAGAGAATTTTTGGGAAAAATGAATCAGAACCCATCTCTATTTTTGGGTGTCTGTGTCTGGATCCTGTTTGTTTGATTCTTGTCCTCTCTATATATGCATCTGAATGCCCGCAAAATGGAATGGTAGTTGGAAGGGAAAACGCGGAGGTGTTCTACCTGCCGGTTCAACATATGCACAGACTATATACATTTTATGGAAGAAAACCGGGTCGGGCAGGAAAATTTAGGCCAGATACAATGATGGGCCTAATTGAAAATATGGCCCAATATACAAGAATATGATATCTTTTAGTATTTACAATTCCTCCACCTAGATTATTATCATTTAACATTTTAGGACAAAATATTTAGGGCTGCTCGTTATTTAACCCGGCCATATATTTTGGAATTTTGAGATATAATTAATTAAGTTGAAGTCTGATAGGGAACAATATTATCCAAGTTTGAAATTTTGTTGATATTATTTTTTATTTTTGTATTAATTACGAGAATTATATTCAAAAATTATATTTAAATACACGCCTTAACGTATTATTAAAATATAAATAGACAAGATAAGACGAGTAAGTGTTATTATATGAAATGAGATATTTATGAAATAATTACAAGATGTCTCTAAGAATTTCATGTTTTCATGAAAGAATTGGCAGAAGAAGAAGATGATAATATGAGGTGCTGTCGATCCTCCAAGTCCAAGTACTGATCATCATTTATATGAAACCCAACTAGTAATGCAGTCTTAGACTATAAATACATCATAATAAATCAACCATCAATAATGCACGATCATCACAATTCAATATCATGGTGATCATGATTATCAGATTTTAATCAACGGCTTACCCTCATCCCTGGAGGAGCAAAAACTAGGAATACAGTTGTGTAAACGATTTCAACTGTCACACCAAACCCATTTACAGTAGCTACGAGTATTTATCCCTGCTTGATAATTCCGTAATACGTCCATAAAG
Organism: Swietenia macrophylla; assembly: GCA_032401905.1. NCBI lineage: Eukaryota > Viridiplantae > Streptophyta > Magnoliopsida > Sapindales > Meliaceae > Swietenia > Swietenia macrophylla. The sequence continues at coordinate 318,487 of CP135571.1, read as the reverse complement.
TTGTGCTCAATAGCCTGCAAATGTAAGTCAGACACTCAAGTTCTTCCAAGTAAAAATAGATATGAAAGCTCCGCAACGGCTGTCATTCTTTCAGATCAGGAGTTCAATTAATTACTTACGCTGGAGAAAAGAAAGAGTAAAATTGAGATGATGTTGCCTGAAAGAAATACAATAAGAAAATCAAAGTGGTCAAAGAAAACACTACAGGGAGAATCACGAAATTGGTGAATAATATTATTACCTATTACTCCAACATAGAAACTTAGACTGCTGCTTTCTTCCATATTGAGGAACAACTTATGCTGTATTGCAAAGGAATTAGCAAGAATATATTGTGTGTGTGTGTGGGTGTGGGTGTTGAATCGCGTGACCATTTATGGAGTAATTTGATTATGACTCCAATTGCTTTAAACAGGATATGTTTTTGGGAGGAAAACGCATCCTTTGACGCATCTCTCATAAAGTCTTAATACATATAGTTTCTTAAAGAAAATTTAATTAATAAAATGCTTGGCATCTAGCAATCAATGGATGGACAACCATAGGCAATATAGCAGTACCATTATTTGATATTAAACAGATGCAGAACATGCGGAGGTTGGGAGAGGTTATCAACAGAAATTAAATATTTTTTGTCCCTGAAAATTAAATATACACGACAGGACAGAGACAGAGACAGACTCCAGTCTTCTTCCAATGGTTCTTTTTGGTTAATGGCATTATGAGCGATGCTATTGGGTAAATTTTGCCTAGCTAGCTTGATCTTACCGGCGTTGACCATTTCTAAAGTTGAAAACAATGTTATTATAAAGATTTAATGCATCTTAGTCTGCTGGTGTCATTGGTTTGTCTCTAAACCGAGACTCGTTTGCATCAATAAAAGTGGGGAGTTGGTTAACATCTTAACACCAGCAAAATTCCTTTGATATTTCCCCCAACTCCACCTGCCCATCAACGCCCAGCTGACTGGATAGTTGAAGTTTGAAATGAGCAGTACTGTGAATATTAGAGATGAGACGACCTAATTGACTTCTCAACATTAAACCTGCTAGTTTATTCCTGTCCCACAGTTGACTGATAGTTGTTCAACGCTCACACGAACTCATTCACCCACCAGGAGGAGAGGATCTCACTGCTAATTGTCGCCAAATCTGGAACACTATCATATCCCAATGCGATGAATGGATAGATGCAATCACATGTGCTTTCATTTTTATATACTGTATCAGGTACCTCTTCGCCAGTATTGCTCATGTAAATGTTTAGATTGAGACTCGGAAATTTAACCCACCAATTCATGGATCTATAAATTGTCACAACAGCTGTCTTAACCCTGAAATTAATAAATTTATCAGTAATTATGGTCCCTAACTATTATCCCGATATTATTACATTAAATATTATAGTACTGACAATTGACAAGTCATCTTGCACATCGTTTAGGATGTTAAAGACTTGACTACATTCAAAATTTAGTAAATGAAATGATAACTCTTGGATTCCTATTGTTTTTATTTATTTTATTTTATAGATGAAGATACAATTTCTACCTACTAGCAATATTATCGATAGCTTCATCTTCTAAAGAAACTGGCATTGTAACAGTTATTTTTGCCTCGTGTTCTTCTGACATTCAGCAGGGCTCTACCCTTGACTCTTTTCAGGATTGTCAGCCGAAATAAGGCGTTGGTGTTGCCATCCATCCTCCAAATCACTCCAACTTTTCTTGGATGACTTTGGTTTCCAATACATTGCATACAGCACCAACTGAGCCGTGCCCAGAACAAATCCACTCCCATTTGGTATCTATAAATTAACAAGAAATATCAATAATTATAGATATAAATCCCACAATATATGATGCGAGCCATATTCGAATTTCAACTTTAATTAGTTGTCACTGTCTCAACTTGGTAATTATCAATTCCATGGTCATAGATATAATAATGAAAACTTACTCCAATGAAAAGATCTTTCGTAAGCACTGCATAGACGGTCCAAACTGCTCCATTTATGAAAAGGATGAATGAGAGAAGAAAAGGCATGTATTCCACACTCTTTGTCATCACCACTGTTTTCTGCATTTAACGCCAGGGTTGGATCCATGGATAAGTAATTTTCCATGAAAATGACAGAGATATATATGAAAAAGATTTCTCACCATGGCTGAAAGAGGTGAACCATAGGCAACCATACTGAAGCAAAGGGATAAAAAACCTGAAACCTTGATTTGCACATCTCTTTCGAAAAATAATTGTGTGATTAAGACAGCTGCGCCCGGAAACACCACATCCAGAACCCCGGCAAGTATGGCAGTTTTAGCCTGAAGGAAATTTTTCAGATTTGATCACCACTTGTGTGCATAACTTAACTGCTAGCTTTCAATATTACATACTTTCAGAAACATTAAAATGGAACGTACCTTTATTCTTGGAGGAGCAAAAACAAGAAATATGAGAACATAAATAATCTCCAAGACGGCTCCAAAACCATTAACAGAGGCGACAAGCACGCTGTTAGGCTTGACAATTCCGTACCAAACCCAAAAGTATGCGTTTAGCAATTTGCATATATAAGGGAGGCTCTCAAATTCCTCGGTCGATCTACGCTCCACGATATGCCAAAACGTCTTCCTGAAAGATATTACAGCACATGAGATTACAAACTAATTTAATGGAGGAAATAGACATATGAAATTATCTCTTACGCCGGAGAGAGATAAACCAGGCCGGTCGTTATGTTGCCTGGAAACAGATTCAATCAAGATATATCAAATAAAATCGAAAATGCTATCGCCATACTGAGAGTAAGATAAATTAAGCTATAGTTTACTACCTAACAAGCCAAAAATGAAAATTAAGGTAGACATGCTGAGAGAGATTGCTCAGAACGCTCTGAATTGCCAGGAAAATTGATATAGGAAAGCTGTTTGATTTGAGGAGTGGAGAATATGTGCTAGCTAGCTAGATATAGTTCTAGACTTCTAGTTCAAAGGCTAGGCTGAATTTTCTTGTGGAATGTCCTTTGAAGTTTAATGTTCTGACATAAGATTCGGAAAAAGCTCAAGAAGAGAGAAGGAGATTCACAGATACAATTTATTAGTTTAAGTTATAAGATCTGCTGGATCTAAATTGAGTGGAGGCTGCCCACTTAATTTAAGAAATGGTCTTCCTTGTGCTACTTGTCCTTGTCTCGTTTTTGGTTATGGTGGATTGATAGTAGAAAACTGACCATTAATCTAGATCACTATCAATGTTACCAAATCTTTTTTGCTCTACTTAAAAAGACAAAATAATCTCAATTATTTATGTTGATCAAACGCCATCAACACATTGATTGCCTACTGCCCTTTTGGTTGATTTTTTTTTTTTAATCTTGTATGTATACAGAATTTAATCAAATACTCAAAACTGTGTATGATTACCACCCTAAAATGAAAAATGATGAAGGGTGTATACGAGTAGTGGTTTGTTCTTGGCAGCTAACCATAGGAACCCACCAAAATGAACGCATCTAATATTGGGATGCCGAAAATAATTGCTTCTCCAGCGCATGGACTGCAGGAAATTAATACAGGTCCCAATCAGGATACCTAGTGGGCCAAACCATGTAGGGAGAGTAGTTGTGTGCCTCACTTGTCCTTGGAGAAAAAAATAATAAGAATGAAAATCTCTTTTGAATCAGATTTTTTTCTTTCTTTTTTTTATTTAATCAATATAAAACATATTATAAATTTTTATTTATAATACGAAAATGTGATATGTTGAATTTTTGAATGACGGTTGATAGGATCAAAATTAATCCATTTTTTATATTAATTTGTTGTAACTGCTATATTATATCGTATTTTTGAGGTAAATATATCTATGTCATATGCTGACGATGATGTCGTAGTAGTATATTGGTAGTATTGTAGCCTAGACTTTTACCCCAAAACATCATTAATTTTGCTGTCTTAATTATCAGCCATGAAGTGCCCGATGATTTGTAGCACTCCCTCTGTGGCGGTTGAGAATGGATGATCAATGAAGTAACCATGTTGCTCTCCTTCAAGCTCCACATATTCAATCTTCTTCCCCAAGGCTTTTAATTCTCTCGCGTAATTCTCCACCCTATCCCTCATAATCTCATCGCTACCGACCACCACCAGGAGGGGATCCACGGCCACCGTCGCAAGGCTAGGGCTCAACGGGCCGAATGGGTTCACCAATGGATGGTCCTGAGTAGCTCCGCTGGGCACTGAGAGCCTCCAAAACCTAGTACATATAATAAGCACCATAATATCGAGGACTAAACGTGTATCAAGTCAAACATGTGAAGCATATGGAAAATTTTAATTTCATTTTCTTATTTATTTTAAAACTAATCAATTATAACAACAATAATAATAAAGATAAATAAAATTTATGATATAGATTTATTGGATGTTGCCGTAATTTCCAGTTTTATCTAAATACCTGTCATACATCTCCAGGCTCCAAATTCCTTCATAAGGCCTTTCTTCCTCGGACCTGGTCCTTGCACGCCCACCAAAAAATGGAGACAACAACACGTAACCCCTAACCCGAACTGGTGCGAGCTCAGCCGAGCCAACTCCGAACCGGACCGCCAAATGGTGAGCCAGGTTTCCGCCGGATGAGTAACCCAACACGAAAACTTGGTCAAAGTCAACGCCTTCCAGCCACTCATTCGTGTTTTCATGCATGCTGGCTTGACCCTGAAGCCATTTTAGGGCACAGCATGCATCGTCTAAAGCCGCGGGCAACCTATGCTCCGGCGCCAGACGGTAGTCAGGCTCGATGATCATTGCTTGAAGCACGCTGGCAAGGCGGACGCTGATGTTATGATTTTTGGGGAATGTGCGCGAGCCGAAGCAGAAACCACCGCCGTGGAAGTGGAAGAGAATAGGGAGTTTTTTGGAAGAAGGAATGGACTTTGGTTTGTAGAGGCGGAGATAAAGATCATGTTTTTGGTCGAAGAGAAGGTCTTTGTAGAGAACTGTGCTATCGTCGAGAAAAGGAATGTCGACGTGAACAACTGGGGAACGTGAAATGGAGCCATCGCTGTAGAGTTTGAGGAGGCCGAAGCAGTCTTCTACAACGTGTGGAAGCGAACCCATCTCTTTTTCCATCTTTGTTAACGGATTTGGTAGGTTTTTTTTGAGTTTGACAATGGAGAAAATGGGAGAGTCATATATATAGATCCTGTACAAATAAAAAGTAAAAGTAATGACACAAATACAAGAACGATTCATATTTTGAAGACTATTTTTTCTTTTCATCTCTCTTATAATTTCATTTTCTTATATTTTCTTTCACTTTCTTTCCACCAAACACCATTTAACTTTCTATTACAGCAGACGATGACTAGACTTGTATATCTAGAATACCAAATACCAAATGGATCACTGTCAAAATTAATTAAGCATGATTATTTAATCAGATAAAAATATTAAAAATGGATTTTGATTGGCCATCAGTTATATAATATTGTGACCTAGAGTAGACTGAATGTTCCTTTGCATAATGTTTGAATGTAAAAGCAGTTGGAATTAATGTGGCTATCCATCAAGATTCCTGTGACTTTCGTTCATTTTTTAAGGTATATATAAATAACACAGCCGCCACGACAGTGTCTCGTTTTCCCTTTGGCGGGTTTAGAAAGTGATTTTAACAAATAAAGTAAGACTTAATAGATAACTATTTAGTAAAATATATGTAAAATCCCTACCATACATGGAAAATCAGTATCTATGATAAACTTTTTAACAGTTTATTCTTTATTAGAGCCGATTAACCAATTTGATTCGAGTCTTTCGTTTTCGTGATATCAAAATCTGGAAGATTTTCTCAGATTTTCCTGATCGATTAGAGAGTCGACAGAAGATTCAAACGCCAAGATTGACTGTTATTTTTAATGTGCTTGTGGAAGATGAGACGAGATGAGAGTAGGTGTGGTGTGGTATAATTAATAGAGAAACAAATAATATTTAGAGGAAAAAGAAAGAGTTTACCTACAAATTACACAACTCAGTAACCAAACCAATTTGGCTTATTTCAGAATGTATTACCTTATAAGTTACCCACAACAAATTAGAGTAGAATATTTCATGAGTCTAAACCTAACATCTCTTCAAACATATATAGTTGACCTTCAGCAGTGATACAGATACATATATAGTAGTAAGCAACAGTTTTTCAAAGTCTTTAAACTGATCTCGTCAACGATATTTTCAGAAAACAGTTTCTGCCTGATTTCCCTGAAAATCAAGGGTGATTATCAAGTGTTGCCCATTTCCACATCTGTCTCATAGTGATGATACCAACTGGAGTATAAATCGTATGGACCCAAAGAAGCTGTCTTCTTCAGGAGTTTGGGCAAGCTGTATTGCTTGCTAAGAGTAGGTTTTGGCAAGCTCTTTCCCTGCTTGCTAAGGCTCCGCTTGTTCACTACATAGGTCTCTAGACCATCATCGTGATTATCATGATCATCGCCGTGTGCACGCATCTCGACGCCTTCTTTCACTGGGTGGGCCGAGACTTCTTTGATCGTGTCCGTTGATTTTGGTGACTTGTTCTTGTAAATCGCATAGAGAATCAACTGAGCTGAACCCAGGATAAAACCTATTGCATTTGGCACCTGAAAATGGTTTGGTCGATATTTGCATAAGTAGCAATGGCATATGAGCGTTTTCTTGTTGTGTGTATCCAACAAGGCTTTATTATTCCATTTATATAAGAGGCAAGAGTGGATTAAAGGCTTGAGATTGAGATGAGTCTATTATTCCTAGACATTAACTGTCAAGAGTCTTTTATTACAAATTGATAGGAAGAGAGAGTAATAAGAGATCTTTCAAAATTTAGGTAAGTTCAGATCATAGAGGAATCTTAATTTAAACATTTAACCGTCAGTATTTTAAAAATTAAACTGAAACACGACAATTGCAAAGATATCCTAAAATAAAAAGTAAGAAAAGAACTTACCCCAATATAAATATCTTTCACAAGAAGAGAGTAAGCTGACCATATACCAGCATTAAGAAACAGGAAAAATGAGAGCAAAAAAGGCATGTACTTGACACTCTTAGTGGTTATCACTGTTGTCTGTGATCAAACATGAAAAATTATGACAATAAAATTGTCATTGCATTAATTCAGACAATACCGAAAACATAGACCGAAGAAGCAAAGGAATATCTATATATAGAGCTTACCATGACAGCTAAAGGAGAAGCATACATGCCAATGGTTAATGCAGCACATAAGATTCCAACAAAAGTAAGACGCATTTTTCCATGCATTGCTAGAAGTGTTATTGTAACTACTATCCCAAGAAAACCAACGTTAAATATCGCTGCCAACTTCGCTGTCTTAACCTGTAAATCAACAGCACATCACAAGAACACAGTTCAGCAACGCAAGAGAAGTTCATCGTTGATGAAAAAAAGGAGAAATTTACCAACACTATCACCTCATTGTTAATAAACTCGTCTGCTAAGCTCTCTTAATTTTAAATTTGTCTGTCAAAATAACTACTACTAATTCTTCAAGGTGTATGAATGGTAGGTCAATTAAGGACAATAGCCTCAGTTCTTTTCATATTGGGCAACTAAAATCTGTTTAGTTAATTAACATGTGGTGGTCGGCATGGGACTATGCAATATTAAATATTAACTTTTACTAAGTATTATTACTGTTTCAAATGAGTTGAGTAGCCTATAGCATAGCCTACCCAACTCCTGCACAAGCCTATGTGGTGAAAATAAATGATTCATTGACTAAGTAGTAAATTTCATCACTCACCTTTTTATCTTTTGGAGCATAGATGAGAAATAGGGTAACATAGATGAATTGAAAAACGACGCCGGCCCCGTTTACCGTGGCAACAAGCAAACCACCGGGCTTCATAATTCCATAGAAAGTCCACAAACTTGTACTCAGTAAAGTTGTTATATAGGGAACTCCTTTGTAATTCTCTGTTGATTTCTTCTTCACAATTCGCCAAAAAGTTTTTCTGAAAACATTATCATCAACATACAGCAACACGAAACATTATAATGTGACACCACGCAATGAAAATAAAGATGGAACGGGACAGTGGTCCTACCTCTGCTTTAATTCAAAGAAAACTTTTCTTTGGAAAATATATTCAATGTCTTGCCCTGGATAGGCTTTCAGATTCTTCCGCATAAAAACAGAAAAACTATATCTCTTCTTACTGTGAAAGTAATTTGCTTACTTCAGCACTATATCCGTGACTCTACCATTCCCTTGGCAAAGGTAATTAACTATATACATATAGTGATTTCTACGTGATGGTCTCAGATAACATATCGAATATTCCATACTTTTCACAACATGTATATCCTGTTACTCGTTCAAGAACCTTTAGAAGTTTGGAATCCACTTTCTTTTTATAATATAAAACATTGAGACATCATCAAACCCAATCAGATTGCAATATTATTGGCTGTAAATTCAAGAGAAAATATAAAAAAAGGAAATTATTTTTTAGATGGTTTTACTTACATGGGAGAAGCAAAAACCAGTATCGAAATTACATTCCCTGCAGCAAACAGATTAAACAGGAAAACCAAGAAGTATAATCAATACTAAAGAAATATAAGAAACCAGCTGAAAATTAAAGAGAAGAAGCCAACTGAAAATTAAATAGAAGAAACCAGCTGGAAATAAGAACGAACTAACCGATAATGCCAATGAAGAAGCTTAAGCCAGCCATGGAAGAAGAAGAGAAGGAGAAGAGAAGTTGTTTGCAAAGATGAAATTATGAAGCGGCTATGGCGATGGAGAGAGGTGCGTGTAAACGAGAGAAAACAAAGGGGAGGGGAAGAGAGAGATTACGTAGTAGATATATCAGTGTGCTGTGGGTATATGTTGCCGACGATCAACGAAGGTACGAAAATGAAATAATACATTCATGTTTCTGCAAATAATCATACAATTTGTTCATTCATATCAAATAAGTTTTTAATTCCCGCGAAGTGACGAAATTATTTTTATAAGCTTGAACTTTAATCATCATAGTGTAAAGGCGATTTCGTCATTTCAACAAAAGTTTGGTCAGATTTAAGCCACGTTTTGCATCTGTGATTTCATAGGTTTTCATCATTACATGTGTATGTGCCGACTTGTTTCTTTACTAATTTGCTTTGATGTCTTCTTCTACTTTTACGATATTCGGAATTGCATGTGGGCTTTCGTTGTCTTTGTTGTTGTTGAATGTCAAAATCTCACTCACAGGGAGAAAGCTATTCGGTTAACACAGAATGTTGTCTGTCTGATATGCAACTAACTTAAGGTATGTAACAACATCGTGTGAAAAAGAATATCTTCCTCATGGAACTAACGTATATAGAATTCAATTTCATCTACAATTCTGTTAACCAACATCCAAAACATACAATCAAGGTTGCATTGGGGACAAACAATGGATAATCAATTATTATTACTTTTGAAAATTGATAATGTAAGCATATAAAATATGGTGGAGCCATCAAAGTTGACCGTGCACCTCGATGATAAAGAATGAATTTATACATCTAAAGTGGAGGGTTGAGTCCCTTTCGTGCGACGGGGCATCTTATTTTTATGTTACTTTAAAGATAGAAGTGACATAAAGGATCACTTATCTTGTTTGCACTTAATTATGATGGAGGTATTGGTTGAGCCTCAATTCACTGATATAACACTCCACCCGGACCACCACTCTGCTTTCACGTGCCTTTCCTTTCGGCCGACAATGGCTTATCAACAATTTTGTTTGCTACCTTCGTTTCATGTCCCTTGCAATAGTGTGTATCGTTTTCAATATCTTCATCGAGGAGTAATGATTAGGCCCATTTAAGAAAACCAAAATGAGTCCAACTTTTTCAGCTCCAAATCCTAACACTTGTAACAGAGTCCAGCCCAAGAAAACCGTACGCATCCCACTTAGATTTGAATCTCCTCGAACCCGAACGGAGACAGAACAACAACTGTGGCTTTATAGCTACGCGGGCCAGTTCTAAGTTGTTCGGACCGGGGCCCAGCGTTCAATCTTCAATCTCCCTGCAGTTGCACACGCTCAGCAAAGTAACTCAAGCAAGAGACTTTAGCTCGAAGCCGGAACAGCAAAATCATCGTACTTCAGTTTCTCGAGTTCCTTCTCTTCGTAACAACAATGTTCAAAAAGTAACACCTCTCTCTCTCTTTCTCTCTCTCTCTCTCTCTCTCTCTCTCTCTCTCTCTTAAGATTTTTGTTTTCTCATCGGCTGTATATTGTTGTTCTCTTTTGTATTTTGATGAATCATGGGGCGTGTATTTTGGTGTATGGTTGTATTGAGGAAACAAAAAAAAAAAAAAGAGCTTTTTTTCTTGCCTTTTGGTATTCTCAGATTTTAATTTGCTTGCTAAACAACGGCTATGCCTTGTTTGGTCTTGTGAATTTTATGTAGGTAATTTAGTTTCTTCGTGGGGTGCTTTATAAAATTTGAGAACGTGATTGATAATTCTGCATTAGGAATTGACGTTAAGGTCGTTATATGTTTATCTTGTTGTATAAATTTTAATATTTTAAGTTCATTTATATTACAGAATGATTTTCTGCTAATTGGTATACCTTTAATTAGCGGTTCTGGAATTGCGATATATGAGCAGGGATTTGTTTAGATGTGGGGAAAATTTGGTGAAAGATTAACTTTTTGAGTGTTTTTTTTTTGGGCCAATTTTACAGATGAATTGATTACATTCACCTGCTTTAAATGCATGTGAATTTTCAAGCTGATTGGGTTTCTGTGTCTATTATAGCTGGAGATGTGTCAATTATGGATCAAACACTCTTACATCTTGTACAAGAGAATGTTGTGCGTGCACACCCCAAATTTATGTCACATGCTTTATGAATGAGTATTGCAGTGATTGAGGAGGCACTAAGTTTATGGTAATGATGCATTGTGTGGCAATTTGTGAGTAGAATATAGGTCATGAATGCGATTTATCTTGACCCCTGGTGGATGTACTATGTGATATTAGCACTTTATGTTGATGCTTGAAGTTGGCTATTCACAGGTTTTGCTTTGCACCTATGACCATATGGTCTTTAATCTAGACTGTTTGTCCTCTTTTGTGTTCATATGTGCAGCACATGTTTCTCTTAAATGAATATATTGCTTCCGTTGCTAAAAATAATAGCCTGCTATGTGTCATGAATGGTTCATTTCATTACATTGTAGGTTTTCTTCTGAAGAGGTGTCTGCGCAAAATCAAGTGAAGGCATCTGTCCAGCGCAAAATTCGGCAAAGCATTGCTGAAGAGGTTTAGACCATGGATGTTTTCGGCCTTTAATTTTTCTGCTTCTTAGAATTTGATGGTTGACTTCCAAATACTACATTATGTGTTTATTTAACTGAAGTTTCATTTAAATGCAGTACCCAGGACTTGAGCCAGTGTTGGATGATTTGCTTCCCAAGAAATCACCTTTGATTGTTGCCAAATGGTTTGTAACTTTCTTGCTTCTACTTCTGTATTTAATTATTGATTAACTTGTCTGTTTCTTTATGTTCATTTCTTGAATATCCGAATCACATTTCTGACAATGCCCCCCCCCCCTTCCTTTCCCATTGCAGTCAGAATCATCTGAACCTTGTTCTGGTGAATAATGTTCCATTGTTTTTCAATATCCGCGATGGCCCTTACATGCCTACCCTTCGGCTTCTTCACCAATGTAAACTGTTGCTTTGTCAACTACATTTTTTATCTCATAATTGCCTATTTTGTCAAGATTAATTATTCTATCATTTATTGGTGTGTTTTACTTCAATAGCATGATGGATCTGATATGTTTTGATGAAATTGTCAAGATTGAAAATATTTTGGATTGTTTCAGAATTGTTTGAACAAGTGGATAAACAAGAATGTCAAAACAAATTAGCATCACGGTCCGAGTCTCATCATCTCTTTAATTGCCCTTGTTCAGAGCATTTGAGAAGCCTTTTGCATAAATTCAGAGTTGCACAGAATATTATGTTTGCGCTTCATTTAGCACGAGAGAATAAGAGGGAAGGAAATGGGTAAAAGAAAACGATAGAGGGTAAGGACAAGGATGTGCTGTCTCTCAAAATCCACTCCATACTTGTATAAATGTGAGGAAGACAGACAGAAAGAATAAGGCTAACTGAAGAAAAAAAATCTATATATATTTTTACTTGTCATCCTTCAAGTTCATAGACAATGTTACATTTGATTTTTCTGTTTTGTCATTAATACTATTTCACAACCCTGCAATTATGCATCTATAAAACACCAACTAGGACCTGAATTTCTCACATTGACATCATTGTTGGTTCCTTATTACTCTGCCATGCATTTGCTATATTCTTGGTATTACAGATCCGAATATAATGAAAAAGTTACAAGTAGATCGGGGGGCTATAAAATTTGTCCTTGCTGGTGCAAACATAATGTGCCCCGGTCTTACATCACTGGGTGGTGCTTTGGACGATGAAGTGGAAGCAGAAACTCCTGTGGTATGAATTGTCCTTCTTTCTTCCTATCTGTGCACATATATACATTTGTCCATGCTTGTTATTGCTGATGTTAAATTGCTTTGCATTGTTTTCTGCCATGGTATGCTGCTTAAATGTTTTGCTATATTCTTCTTCTTTTTTATTTTTATTATCTTTTTAAAATTTTGAAGATGCTTACAATTTTTATGTCTTTCTGATATGCAAAACAAAAAATCCCAGGCAATAATGGCTGAAGGAAAGCAACACGCTCTTGCTATTGGGTTTACGAAGATGTCTGCTAAAGACATGTAAGTTATTGTCTAACCCATGTCGCTATAAACAATTTCAACTAACAAGCTTTTTTTAATGGGGAGTCCAAATTGGTAAACCATTTTTTCTATTATTTTCACCTGAAGAGTAATGGAACAATATCTGGGCTCAACTCTGGAGTATTGGCATAAACCGATATGTTTTAAATCATTGCCTGCCAGTCTAAACTTTCATTCGTTACTTCCAATTCTTTTCATCCTACCAAATATTTCCTTAAAAAATAAAAATAAAAAAGAATTGTTTGTTTCCACCTGCATCCCCAACAGCTCTGCCTCAAGTTCTTCAATATCATAAAGCTATAAGTAGAATTGAAATGTGAGCACTACTATGAGAATGTTAGTAATCAATTGTGGAACAGATTATCAGTGTCTCAAATTGACAGGAAAGTTCTATTCGTGTTAAACCACTCTTTGTTTTCCCCATCTGATCAGTATATTAATAAGTTTGACTTGTCTGCTCCATTTACAGAAGGTCAATTAACAAAGGAATCGGGGTGGACAACATGCATTATCTGAATGACGGCCTTTGGAAGGTAAGTTCCAGTATAATCCTTGCGATTGTGTAGAGCATGCTTAAGGATCCTACCGTCTATTTGGCATACATTTTTGATAGAAACAAGTTCGTGGTTGGAGGATTGATATATTGACCTTGATTGCAGATGGAGCGTCTAGATTGAGGATGTGCGAAATGTGGCTGCAGTACCATCCTTGTAACTGGAAGACCAATAAATTATTTCTGTTGGCTTGGCTCTGTTTCCTTCTTTCTTTGCTTTTAATTCTATTCATGTCTGTTCTCTGAGTTGAATTTAATTATGAATATTTTTCTTCCTGTTAGTCTCCCAATACAAAAGATGTTCCCTTTTGTTCGTACGGTATAATAGATCAATGTTTTTATCAAGTTATCATGCGAATTCCTTGTTTGTAACTCCATGGGTGGACAATCTGCAAATATTGGTCCTTGGATGAACGTGAATTACACCAACACTGAAATAAGTTGATCATAAAATGACTGTGGCATTCTGAATTTCTAATTATTAAAACAGAATGTAACATGAGAAGAGGTTGGATGAACATGAAAATTTTTTGTCATGACCGATCAAAATCTAGTATATAATATGGTAGGTTAAAGAGAAATTGAATTCGTCTTTTATTGGCACTGGAATATTGTGATTTGCAACTTTTGGGTTGGGCCAAGGAAAGATCAGGTCATTTCTGTTAAAAAAAAAAAAATGAAGGTCCATGACGCCCAATACAAGCGCTGACACCTAAAACCCAGCTATAAAATTCCTTTGAAAACCCTACCTTCATTTTCGTTCCCTAGCAACGCAAACTCTCGACAGCTGAGCCCGCGTTCAGCCACCCGCCAACCGCCACCATGGTCACTCTCTCTACCTTTCTGTACGTGCACGTTACTCTGTACATTTAGAACTAACTTAATGCATCGTCATTTCAGGGGATCGATCTGATCGCAGGAGGTAAGAGCAAGAAGTCGAAGAGAACTGCACCCAAGTCTGATGATATTTACCTGAAACTTCTCGTCAAGGTCTGTGCTTTCTGCTCGAAACATGTTGTGTAAGATAAATCTCTGTTTAAGTGCTACAAAGATTTGATTTTTACTTTGTTTTTAATCTGTGGCGGTAATTTTTTTGTGCATTAGTTGTACCGATTTCTCGTACGGAGAACAGAGAGCAACTTCAATAAAGTGATATTGAAGAGGTTGTTCATGAGCAAAGTGAACAAGCCCCCGCTTTCTCTTTCTAGGCTCATCAACTTCATGAAAGGAAAAGTTAGTACTTTCTCACTATTCCCCCCCCCCCCTTTCCCCCTTTTCGGGCATTTTTTAAATTATGATTTTGATTTAATTTCTGTGGGTTTGTAATAGAATAGAGCAATGGGTATGTTTAGATCTTGATAATGCGGTGATATTGATTGTGAGTTTTTCTGGTTTTGTGATTGAAAAGGAGGATAAGATTGCAGTGGTTGTTGGGACTGTGACCGACGACATTAGGGTTTACGAAGTTCCAGCATTGAAGGTTACTGCTTTGAGATTTACTGAGACAGCTAGAGCAAGGATTGAGAAGGCAGGCGGAGAGTGCTTGACTTTCGACCAGCTTGCCCTCAGGGCACCTTTGGGACAGAACACGGTATGTGTATTTATGTAAATGATTGTTTTTTATTGTTCTTATTGTTGCTGATTTTTTATGGTGGTGGCTTGTTTAAATAATATAAAATAATGTAAGTTGTATAGGTTGTTGATAGAGTAAAATGTATGTTTGCTTGATTCATGGACTGAAATCTTTAAAATTTTGGCATCAATGTTCGGTTTTCTGGCATGATTATTGTATTCTGTTTTGCGCACAGAATGACTTATCTTTGCCAGCCTCACCATGAATAATTTGATATATTTGTGTTGCTCTATTATTGTCAGAAGTTATTGCTGCTATGAACATGTTAGTTGGTTCGGTTCCTTGTAGCTTCAAATGTGGCATGGATTATCTAGTTTTGATAAACATATTGACCGGGTACTACCAGTTTGGTATTGGTATATATTCCTTGTGCTTGTTAACACCGATGTCTTACTATCACGCTTTTTTTTCCTCCTGATTTTTGTGTCTATCCTATTTGACTTTTATGTTTCGGAATCCAATATATTGAAGTAAGCTAGTGATCTGATTTTGTTTTCATTTATGAACAGGTTCTTCTCAGAGGTCCAAAGAATGCCCGCGAAGCAGTGAAGCACTTTGGTCCTGCTCCTGGTGTACCACACAGCCACACCAAGCCTTACGTGCGCTCAAAGGGGAGGAAGTTTGAGCGGGCTAGAGGAAGGAGGAACAGCAGGGGATTCAGAGTTTAAGTTAAATTTACTTGTTAAATGTGAGGCACTTGTGTTATTTCTTACCATTGCAATCAAAATTTTGATAGACTTTGGGTATCAATTGTGTTTGCTTGGTTATTTTTATCAGTTTAATTACTATACACAATGGATGCCTTGTTTTGAAAGGCGATTTTATTAATTTCAGTCATGAATCTGTTTTTTAAAGTGTATTGTGGGTTCTTAGACCGTTTTAAGTTAATTTTGTTGTAATTTTGAAGGTGCTACTGTGTTGTAGCATAAGACAATCTACAGAAACTGAGACTTTTCTTGGGATTCTAGGGCAGATGGGGTTCTAGCATTTCCGAAGTAGTTGTGCCATATGGTTTTGCGCATATTCCTTAACACTTGTTCTTATCGGGATAAAAGTTATTTTTTAGTTTTTTTATTGATACATGTACATAAAAAAATTATTTTTTTACTATTTTTTAAATTTTTAATAAATAAAAATTACTTGAAATAAAACAATTAAATTTTTTTTTGTCTTTTATTGCCTTTGCAGTAGTAATTTTTTAAATTAAAAATAATTTTGTTATTGCCTTTGGAGTGGTAATTTTTCAAGTTAAAATAAATTTATGATTAGAATCCCCAAGGAAATATGTTGAAAATGCGCCAGTAGGGGTGGTTATTCCTAATGGAGGTGTCAAGAGAAACATCACCATGGTACAGAAGGAAGGAGCCAGGCGTTGCCAAGAGATGAAGACAACCAAATTAGACCAGACAGGCTTCATTGGAGGTTTGAATTAATACAGAGCCCTGGATCTACAAGCAAAGAGAATTCAAAATACGTATATGAAACAGACCCAAAATAACATGTATTCCTAGCTCATAAACAATCAATCGGAAGAGACGAGAGATTGAACAAATGCGTACTGCATTCAGCAGATTTTAAGATTTCCTAATCAAGTTAAAAATATGAATATTGCCCACTTGTTTTGGCCTTTCTGGGCTCCGCATTTTCCATCACAACAATTTCCGCCAGCAAAAGCATATCCTTCTTCAAACCTCCGCTGTACATACAATAATAGTTGGTGCCTATCGGGGCTGTATACGCCGGATCATTTTCCCCAACGACGAATTTAACTGGTACCTTGTGAACTTGTATTCCTGTCCATGCTGCTGTAAGCTCCCAATTTCTACAGTTAACAGGGCAAATGGGGAAGTTAGAAACAATGTGAAAGACTGAAGAAATTACAAACCCGAAATCTCCAAAAATCAGGTCAAATTTTCGGGCATATACTAAAATTTGTCTTTAAATACTATTACTGTTGGACCCTTGCTTAACATGAGACTGCCTCCTTCAGTATTACAAATAACAAGAAAATCGTGAGAAACTTAAAAGAGCAGATTTTGAGCTCTGGTTTAATACATATTGCACGTAGTAAATTAAATTAAACTTGTCAATGAATTCGTGAATATATGAGCAGCGTCTATGTTCTATTCTTTTTCTTGGTTGATGAATTGACCAACAATTTCTTCTTGAAACGTTCTCCTTTGTCCATTGTGTACATAATTCCTTGATGCTTGGTTTACAATCTGTCACAAGAATATCTACATCTTTCTTTCCTCCTTTTTACGTTATTTTTCTTTCTATTTCGCCTAAAAAGGTGACACATATCATGTATGAAACTCAAATACATGCATGAACCGAAACGATGAGAAGAAGTAATCCTAAGAAACAACTGATTGAAAGAGAAGAGAACTTGAATAGAATAATTGTGAAAAATGAAGAACACGAGACGTAATTGACTACGTTTTAGTAGATTAACTTGATGCTTTTGGAAGTAATTAATTTGATGCCTATTTGTAGACTTCCTTAAGGAAACTTCTTAATGAAGTTATAAATAAGATTGCTGATTTCTTCTGGTCTTTGTTGGTTGATGAAATGACCCGCATCTTTCATTACAACAATTTCATCCAACAAAGGAACATCCTTCTTGAAACCTCCATTGTGTATATATACCTTGTAGCGTTCTTCGCGAGCATACACCGGATCATCTTCTCCGACAACAAACAAAACTTGTACTTTGACTTGTACTCCTGTCCATGCTGCTGTTAGCTCCCAGTTTCTGCAGTTAACAAGACATACAAATGGGAAATTATATATGTTAGTTAGAAACATTAATGGTTTACATACTATATTAGAGAGGTTTTGATTAATTAATTGTAATTAACTTGTGGCTTACAAATCCAGGGCTCGGTAGTAGTTCAAACCCCCAGTGAAGCCTGTCTGGTCAAATTTGGTCACATAGAAACTAAAATCTTCTTCTGAAAGCCAAGTGGGCCAGTTAACAGGATTCGCAGGATTTTTTCCATTAATCCTGGCATTTTCTTCAAGCATGACAAGTGGTCCGAATTCTGGTTTATCTTTTGCAAGAAACAGCTCTGCCGTACTAATGCGAGCAAACACTTGTTCCATCTTTCCAGGTTCCTGTATATAACAAGGTCAGAGTACCATGAGTTATATCATGGGAATTAATATCACCAATATTAATCTGGGCAATCATATGTGTATGTATATATATATGTATGTACGTATGTATGTATAAACATATTTGTGTGAAAGACCGAGGAATTGAAATTACAAAGTACCTGAAATCTACAAACGTAATAATCATCTCCGCGTAAAGCTCTCAGAAACTGTACTGGTAATTGTTCCGGATTCCTTGGCCTAAAAGGGACTCCAAGGGTTACCAAAGCCTTCACTCTTTCAGGGCGAAACAAGCACAAATGCCATGCAATCACGGCACCAAAATCATGAGCAACAAGATACACTTGTTCGATACCAAGAGAATCAATTAGTGCAATTATGTCACCAATGATATGGAAATACGTGTAGCTGGTGACTGAAATGGGAGCTTCGGTATCGCCAAATCCCCGAAGATCTGGGGCGACGGCACGGTATCCTAGGGAGCTTAATGCAAGAATCTGATGGCGCCAGGAATACCAAAGATCAGGGAATCCATGAAGGAATAGTACAACAGGACCTTCTCCTTTCTCTGCTATATGCATTTTTATGCCATTTACACTCACCATCCTGTGTTTTATCTCTTCCATAATCACTCTTTCTTGATTTGTGCGGTATTTTCCTTCAATGCGTCTCAGCTTCTGCTTTGTTTAAACAAATGGTGTTTAATTGTAATTTAGTTTCTGTGATCTATTTAACTGTGATCATGATTGGACACGATTCTTGTCTAGGAAAATTTTTTGTATTACTAAAAAATTGTCAGTAAAAAGATGACCCGCACTATCCATAGTGTTGTCAACAATAGAATGCAATATAAAAAAGGTTGGACAACCCATATATTTTAAAACTGGTTGGGATTCATTGCCATCCATATTTTGGTCAATAACAATATGCAATATAAAAAAGGTGGAACAACAGCTCATATATTTTTAAATTTGTTGGGATTGATTGGCTTCAACGCCTCAAGACAAGAACAATATCAATGAAGGTCTACATCGTAGATGACATAAAACGTGCATCGATGGCATGATGAATTGATTGTCTCACACGGTGAAACTATAACATAGATACATATAGTAGATTAAAACTTGTTAATGAAATCATGAATATGAGCGTTGATTTCCTCTACTTTTTCTTGATTGATGAAGTGACCGGCGTCTTCGATTACAACAACTTCCTGCAACAAGGGAACAACCTTCTTGAAACCTCCATTGTCTACGTATTCCTTGATGCCTGGAGTAGTATACACCATATCAAGTTTTCCAACTATAAACTTAACTGGAATTTTCACTTCTAGTCCAGTCCACGGCGCCGTCAGCTCCCAGTTTCTGCAGTTCACAGGAAGGAATCACTCACTGTTTACAGATGGGAAAGCTAGAAACATATTTAGAAACTTACAAATCCATTGCTCTGTAGTAGTTCAAGGCCCCTGTAAAACCTGTCCGGTCGAATTTGGTTGCATAGAAATGAAGGTCTTCTTCAGAAAACCAAGAAGGTAATGTGTCTGGGTTTTCAGGCCCGATTTCGAAGGCATTCTCTTCAGGCAAGCATGGTGGACCTGGCCTACGATTTGTCAGAATCTTCTTTAGTACTTCTGCAGTACCAACTTGAGCAATTTCTGTTTCAATCTTTCCAGGTTCCTGTAACAAAGCAAAGATAACTAGTTAGAGCCCTTTTCAGACTTTAAATCCATAACTCTACATTTACATGCATACATACCCAGACATATATAATCAAGATTTATTTCTTTGTCATATCTTCTAAGTGTGTATTTACTAAGCCAAAAGTTAAAATTGGGAAGAAGTTATGATTCTTTTGGCAAATAGTTTGGTTGGTTTATTTTTAAAATTAAGCAAGAACACAGAGTTATAGAAGGGCGTTTGGTAGGGGATAAGATGTGGCTTGTCACAGATTATTAATGCTAACTTTTAGATGCATGCACGCTTTAACCGAGTTTAAGCTCCATATAGACTTAACAAACTTGCCCAAAACCAAATAAATAACAGATTACCTGAAATATCTGTACTAAATCATGGTAATACATGCCAAAAATTACCAGCAAAACGTGTGTTAAAAGACAAAACCTGAAATCTGCAAATATAATAGTCATCTCCAAAAAGGGCTCTCATGCTCTCTACAGGCTTCATCTTTGGATTCCTTGGCATGAAAGGGACACTGAGGCACACAAAAGCCTTCACTCTTTCGGGGCAAAACAAGCACAAATACCATGCAATTATTGCACCCCAATCATGCCCTACAACAAACACTTTCTCAACACTTAGAAAATCTATAAGTGCAACAAGATCACCAACAATGTGAAGGCAGCTGTAGCTGAAGAGAGATTCGGGGGCTTCAGTGTCGCCGTAACCGCGAAGGTCCGGGGCAATTGCATGGTATCCGAACGAGCTCAACGCAAGAATTTGGTGACGCCAGGTATACCAAAGTTCAGGGAAGCCATGGAGGAGGAGAACAGGAGGACCTTTTCCTTTTTCTGCTATGTGCATTTTTATGCCATTAACACTCACCATTCTGTGTTTTATCCCCTCCATTTCTCTTGCACTATTTTTTTTTTCTTTTTGCTTATCTCTGTCTGTTGAATTGCTTCATATATGGAGCTAAGTGCTTGAGATAATTGAATGCAAAGTGATTTGTTGTCGAGTGCCATTAATACTTCAGATTTCTCACTCAGT
This sequence comes from Swietenia macrophylla, assembly GCA_032401905.1. Classification (NCBI taxonomy): domain Eukaryota; kingdom Viridiplantae; phylum Streptophyta; class Magnoliopsida; order Sapindales; family Meliaceae; genus Swietenia; species Swietenia macrophylla. The sequence goes on along the minus strand of CP135571.1, from coordinate 297,627 downwards.
AAATGCTCTTGTTTTTCCAAGATAAAGTACAGTCGGTTGTTGCAGCTGATACAGAAACTATAAATCGTGCCAAGGAATGAGAACTTGGTTCTATTTTTATTACTACTTCCAAGCAAATATGAATTATCAATTGAAAAAGTCGGTTCCCGATGGGATGAGATAAAATATGAGTTATACTTCAATTTTTTTTCGAAATTGAGAACATGTATTTTGAAACATGAAAAATTTTACGAAAAACATGAGAAATGCATAGAAAAATTTGGGGCTGTAAGGACACAACAGCTGTAATCTGACGCACTCTGTAACCATTGTCATATTGTTAAACTCATCACGTTCTATAGTGCATTGCTTTTTAGATAAGTAGAAATAATAAAAGTACTTTCTACAGAAGCACTTCCAAATGTGATCTATAACCTGGATGAATAAAGATGGTGCAGACACATGGTTGAATCTGCCACACTGCCAACAGAAGACTTAAAATAGATCGTGCAAGCAGTATAATTAGGTGGTAAAGCGCTTCTCTCTTACCAGAATTATCAACCACGCAGACTTTTAGTTTCTATAAACAATCTCATCACTTTATTTTCAATAGAATAGCTAGTTAAGATCAACAACTATCAAGCACATGAACACGATCTCAAAATCATGCTTTGTTGTAATTCTTATTACCCTGTTGCCCTACCAAATTCTCAGCAATGATCATTAACAAGCAAGGATTTAATCACAAAAACTTGTGGAAAGTCCAGGTCCAAGTATCTTTGCATCACTTCTCTAAGATCACATAACCAAAACCGAAGGGGCTGATCTCCAATGTCTTAGAAAATTTTCACTAAAAATTGCCTTAGCCAATGGCAAAGAAATCTTTCATTACGTTTCAAAATTGCTAAACAAGACCGCGGAACCATTGCTTCAACAATGTCTGACAGATTGATGCGACGATTTCCAGGAGGCGGATGAATCTGAAGCAGTTCTCGATGCTAAAAATTTCAATGATGTTCATACACGGATTACTGCTGCCATGAGCTATGAAGAATCCTGTGAGGATTATTTCAGAAAAAAAATCGATCTCCATTAACTCGGATGGACAAAATATTTACTCAGCTTTGTAGCATTGCTCTATCCATTACCTTTACCAGTCTCCCAGCTGGGCCTGGATCTAAACCATAGTTTTTTTCCATTGCACACATCGTTTGGTTAATTAGTATTCTCATAACTAACTAGAATTTGGTTTTCTAATAAGTGTTTTGGTTGACTGACAAGTAAAAACAATTTTTAGAAAACATATCCTGTGCAAAGGCAAATCACATATGGCATTTTTTTTTTTTTATTGGAAGAGAGATTATTTGAAACGGCAACTTTGAAGTTCCTATTAAAGGAAAAGCACATGTACTAGTTGATAGGGATAATATGCTGGATGATCTCTCAATAGCATTAACTTCTTGTGAAAGACAATCAAACAGATCATTGATGGATTACTAATTGATTAATTAATTATAAAGTAATAACATATTAGTTAATCATCAAATAACATCAATAAAAGAGCCGATAATAAAGTTCGAAACTTTGAATCCCAAAGACATTATCTTCAATTCCAGATAGTATCGTGAATCCTAGAAGAAATTAAAAAACAGTTTTATGATCTTGCTTCACTTGTACTTTTTGTAGCACAGAAAATACTTTTCGGCCATGGACTTCCTCTGGATCAGAATCGTTTTCCAACTGCTGCAGTCTGGAGTTAATCCATCACCCACAAGAGGCAGCAAATCAAGGTCTTATCTTGATTTTATCAGCAACTTTTTTCTCTTTCTTGTTCTCGATACTTCTCAGAAATCTAAGAATTTTAGAAGTAGGCAAAAATTCAGAAATAACATCCCAAAAGACCTCGAACAAGAATGAACGTTATTAAAAATAAGTAAGTGCTATCCAATAACATAGGAGCACGAGCCCATGTGGTAAGAAAATAAGAACAAGGCTCAAGCAGAAAGGATAGAATTTTGCTATACGGACAAATAAAATCCTGGAAACCAAGATGTGGGTTTCAAGGAAGAACTGTGCTACATAAGACAAACCAGGAATACTGGCCAGAGTAAGAGAACCAGAAACTAGTGAACAAGATTTTTGCTTGCTGTTGCTATCTTGTAAAGGAGAGAAACTAGTAGAGGAGAATGGAGGCTTGCAAACCCAACCAAAATAGAACATACCCCCCTCAGTCTGTATAAACCCATTATGTGAAGAGATTAGAGACTGCCATTTTATCATGATCCCTCTTCTTCTTCTTATTCTTTTTTTCGTTTTTTTGCTTTTTAAATTTTTTACTTTTATTATCTTGGGCCATATTCCTTCCTTGCTGGTTTTTCAGAAGTCCATTTGTTTAAAATCTATAATACCTAAAATTGTGAATTTTTTTCTATACTAGTTTAGAGTTGATTGTTGAGGTGAGTGCTACTTCTATTATAAAAAAAATTTTCTTCGTAAACAACAGAAAAAGAAAAAAGGGTAAAAAAACATTTTATTCCTCTCATCATGAATTTTGCGATACAAGACTTGAAAATTCAAATACAAAAATCAAAATCATAGCTTAAAACACTAGCCCAGAAGTTGGAACTCTAATTTAAAAATTTTAACACAATTTCGAACTCTTTACCCAAAACTTGAAATTTTGGATGAATATAGTGAATTCCTTCTATCATTAGTTATGTTCAACTCAAGTAATCACCAATTCAAGACAACACAACACCCAAATGAAAGGCTATCTCCACAATTGTCTTAAGAAAAGACTCTAATTGAACACTGTTTTGCATTTCAAAGGAAAACAGAAAAAATATAAATTTGACTCCATGCTTGACAGCCTGGTCTTCGGTAAAGAAAAGTTTGGATCTTTGGCTGAGCAGAACTAACTCTCTCTATTCTGTCATTTCACTTCTTGATCCATAGATTTGACACAAGCCTCCAATCTCAGTTGAAACTAGCATTTAAGAATTTCAGCAATTCATATCTTTTGCTTTCAGCTTCTTTATCTTCCTTTGATTTATCAAGTTTTAATTGAATCTAAACGGAAACAAAAAGAACAAAAAAAAAAAATTAATAATCATTGATGTCTATAACATCTTAAATTACATCCTTAGATACAGAATAACTTCACCTTTTTCCCAGAGACAGCACTTCAGTGAACTCCATCATCTCTGTCTCTCCCTAAAAACTGCACAGAATGATTAATAAAGGTTATTAAAAATTTTTTAAAAAAAATACACAAAAGCTAGAGTGTGCAGATGATAAAGTGCCAAAGTGCAATGGAATACCTTCGAAAGCTGCACAGGACCGCTACTTCCCTCATCTTGCTGCTTCTATATATGGCTCCCATTGCCAAGACACCGACCCAGAAACAAAATCCAGGCAAGTCAATAGCACCCAGTCACCATGTCACAGACCCCAGCTCCAATTTCGAAGAGCCAATTTACAAAAGAAGCAGAAAGTACTATAAGCATCTCAGATATAGACGTATGATAAAAGCATCTAATGTCAAATATTAATATTACCCTAATGAATTACTATATATGCATTGATCATTAAGAAATTGAGCAAGGTAAGTAAACACATTAATAGATTAAAGTTTACAACTACTGAGCACATCGAAGATCACTAAAAGCAAAAGTAAACATCAAACACTGTATTCCTAACCAATGCCTGTGAAATCTTTCATTTTGAATCACCGACTACAGGAGATAATAATCATTCAATAATATGGAAGCAACCTGGATGAAGCAGAAGTATATTTTTGGCAAAACCAGATAAAGGAGAGAAAGCTAAAAAGAGCAAGCTGCCCTACCTCTTTAACTTTATTCTTATGACGTTTATGTCGATGACCCTTGCTCCGGTCCTTTTCCATGGTCTGGTAAGCAAAGGGACAACAAAGTTAGATTTGTAAACTGGAAGTTTTAAGGGAAGGAAAAATATGGTGAATAAATAAACCACCTTCTTTCGTCTGTCACTCTTCTTGTGCCTCTTTGCATGAGTTTCTTGCTCACTGTCAGAAGAACTGTTACTTCTACAATAGCTCAACAAAGGATGCATGATGTTAGGAAGACAATTATCCCAATTTCTTCATCTAGATCTTATTGTAGAAAATTTGTACATAACAGATTCTGCTGCTTAGTTACATATTTGAAGATTCAACTAGATCAAATGGCAGGAATAGTCAAAGAGGAAATATGCACATATTAATACACCAAATAGAGACAATGAACTGCATCAGAAATTAGGAACAGAGAGCATTGAATTAGCTCGATAAACCTTAACACTGACTCTAATATTCAGTCCACAAGCTTTCATATTGAGATTCGTGCTTTAAATTTTCAATATTCAAAACATTACAGTGTTTCAACAATTCATATAACAATTTTTACATATACTTATCTCTAATCTCTGTTTCTAATAACAAGTGACAAAAACCATCAATAAAAGCCCCCGCCTTTACTACTTTCCCTTAATGCGTTCCCACTGCTTCTTAACCCCTCCTGATTACAAGTTATGAAAGCTATACAAACCCTTTTCAAAATTACATGAAAGATGCATCACCCACAAAAATCAAGCAACACAAAACTTCTTACAATTACCCCGAAGACTCTAACGCACATGAGATCAAACAATATTGAAACATAGTACTTCTCAAAAATCTTATCTCTCTCGTGTTTTCCAAGAATTTCCAAAACACTAATCGTACTGAACAGAGCACACAAACCTTTGTAACGATAACAACCTATTTTCAAAAATTACACTGCAACCACCAAAATTTTCGAGCTGAAATTCAACCTCAATATAAAATTTAATGAAAACAGCCAAAAATAATAATAACTTTACAAATATATATATTTACAAATATATTAAGTACCCATCAACTTCTGAGCTACAAGTATCAATCTGCGGGTCATATAACATAAAACACTAAAGAAAAATAGCAAATAGGCAACCTGGAGGAATCAGATTGTGAAGAATGAGAATCGGAAGAGCTGTGGTGTCTGCGACGTCGTTTGGTAAGAGACCGCGACTTTTTACGGATCTTGAGTGACTCTCTGTCTCTGTCTCGGCGTCTACGGTGTCGGCGACGACGGTGAGGGGAGGACGACGTGTCCGAGGACGACGAATCTGAGGTGTACGAGGACAAACAAGACGATGAAGCCGCCATTGTTCGTGCGCGCGCGTGCGAGAAAGAGTTGGGGTTTTGATGAGATTGAGCAATTGGAAGTGTTCTTTTCTTATTTATATAAAGAATAGGCTAATAACATCTAAATCCCTGTAGTCTTATGTTGTTCAAGTAGGATATAGTTTGTACATTTGTATCAAAATGGTCCTCAATATGTAATATCTGCTTATGGGATGACCCAATAAACCTTACAATATTTGATCGTTGAAATTTTTTTTTATCTCAGTACAAGAGTGTCAAACTCACCAATGAAAGAAATTATGTGATTTTAGTGGGATTTACAGAGTCAGGACCTATTTTGCTAAATTGGAGAATAAATATCTTTATGAAAGAATTCTTAAACATATAGGAAGCTAAAAGTTATTGTTCTAAACATAAATGGAACGACAATCGTTCCGTAAAATAGTGTGACACGTGACTAGTCGACCATATTGAGACACGACATATCGTTTTTGCATTACAACTGGATGAGAAGTCGTTCTTGTGGTCAGTAGCCAGGACGGCAATTTCCCGGCACGAGGTATCCATTCCAATACCCCGCAGTATAATCGAGTTTTCAAACTCCCATGTTAAAATTGAGAGTAATTCTGTTAACACATATCTCAAAATATATATATATATAGATATATGGATACATATTATCATTAATCGAGAGTATAAACAAACAAATGAACGATTCAAACACTGTAGAACCACCTCAATGAACAGTTTTACCATATAATTTCCTTAAAATCATATTACTTGCAGTGTTCTTCAAATCGTTCCAGTAACAAACCCAGAAGCGTATGGTACTCCGGCAGGTTTTATCCATGAATCGCCGTCGAAGAACTTTCCGGCAGTAAATTCCAGCGCCTCTGGTCTGTCAATGCTCTTAACTCCTTTCCATGTCACACGTCCTGTCTTGTTCGCACCGGGGCCATAGTTTCCATACTCGGTGTAGAAGCATGTGTGAATCCCGAATTCGCCTTCCCAGGGCAGCCAACCCTCCGGCTGAATCAAATCGTCGATGAAAGTTTCTATGATCACGGTTCTCGAGTGAATCCTCCAGGGTCTTCCGAGATATGACTTGATTTTGTGTCTGACGGGATAGTACACAGGATCGGCGATGATGGAGCTGTTCTGGATGACAATGGCGGTCGGCTGATAGCTGACGTTCCGGCCTTGGGCCGTGACAATGCAGTGCTGGTTGTCGAGAGGTTTTCGGACGATGAATTTGCAATTCTGGAAGACGGCGGAACCGTCTCCGAAGACGAAGTCAATTGTGCCGGTGATGGTGCAGTCGCGGTAGTATTGGCGCTTGGCATGCGCGTAGAGTGTGTCCTGGTAGCCGTCCATTGTGCAGTTGTAGAAGATTGCCTTATCGGCGTCGACTCTCAGTGCAACGGCCTGATGTTTCTCTGGTCCAGCACTGTTTTCAAATCCGATGTTTTTAGCCATGAAGAACTCTCCAAGGACACCTACATTCATGTCGAAAGCATTTTTAACTAAAAGTACTTTGTAAAAGTCACTTTTATCAGAAGAGCAAATATCAAAGTACTTTTCTTGGAAACACACGGATCTAACTTCTTTAAAGTCGTTATATATGAGCACTTTGCAAAAGCACCATAGAAGCAAATTTCTGAGTCTTGACTGTTTTGTTTAAACAAACTTGATATTTAGTATTCGTATAGGAGGTATTTTCGAGTAAAAGTATTTTCGGAGAAGTTTGTTTTAACTTGCGTCCAAATGCTATATAGTTCAATAGGGAAGCGCTTTTCACCATTTAAAAGTGCTTTTGTCGGCGCCAAAAACTCACAGATGCACCCTAGCTAATTACTATTTTTGAATCGAGGAAGAAGTTTAATTGTTAAGGTAGGATGTAAAACTTACTGACTGTCGCGGTTTTCATGGTGGTTGTGCCATCAACGTAGTTCAACGATCCAGTGATTCTGGTCTTGTACGCTCCATCTCCAACCATGAAAACATGAGACATCGATTTGTTGATAAAAACTCTCTCTTCAAAAATTCCTTCCTTGATATAAATTATAGTTGTCTTATTGCTCTTCTTTGTAACTAAATTCAATGCTTCGTTAATGGTGGTGCAATTTCCACTTCCATCCTTTGCCACAACAATGTCAGGATAAAGTTGAGCCGGGTCCATCAAACCAAGCAATCTACGATTTCGGGGTCCAAGCCAAATAGGATACGTATCGCCATGGCCAAGAACCTGAACATTATTTTGAAGAAGCCGGCGGTGATTAATCCAGTAAGGATATAAATCTCCATGGCCAAGAACGTGAACGTTATTGTCCAGGAGACGCCGTTGGCTACCGGTACTTAATTTTTTCATGCCCAATGATCGAAGCACTGAAGAAATTTGGTTCACCATTGAAATAGCATTGATGCTAAGCTCCATTGATGTCTTCAATGCCTTCCTCATTTTCTCTCCAGCTTCTCCTGTCGTGTTTTGGAATCCGTCAAGGCAAGTTTCCTGGTATGTGATTGTTGCACTCAGCCAGGTTTTCAAATTATCCACCATTGGACCAGGGTTGGTAGCTCCAAACTTTCCCAATTCTTCAAAAGATCGCTGGAAATCCTCAACTGCTTCATCCATCAAATCTTTGCAGCCTTCTAGAGCTAGGTTTGCTCGCGGGTCCCTTTCGAGTGCTATTAATGCCGTTGATGTCTTCGAAGCACTTATAACTTGTTTCTTGGCAACCTGGAATGCAGCCCGAACGAGTTCTTTCGGGTCTGTCGTGTTTCCTGCCTCCATCTGGAGACTCTCGACGCATTGTTTCTCGTAATCTGTGGGTTGGCAAATGGCTTTTATGGCCTTCATCGAAGCTGATACTTGATCGTGTGCAGTCTCGTCAACTTTGGATTTTTCCTGATTACGACGACAACCGACGGAAACGGTGGCTGCGACAACCATGGCAACCAGGAAGACAGAAGCGAGCACCATAACGGCGACCCTTCTCTTCCTCTTTTTCTCATCCCCGTAATGCATCTCAAAAATTGAACCAGATTTTGATATGTTACGAATATGAAAAAAGAATGATCAAAAGAAAGAAAGAAAACCTCTCTCTCTCTCTCTCTCTATATATATATATATATGTATATTTTTAATGCTAATTGATTTATGAGTTGCTAATTAAATTGCAAAAGAAGAGAATCGAGGCTATGCTACGGTGAAGCCTGAAGCGTTTCCTACTAAAGCGTGTTGGTTTTCCATTAACTTATAATACTGAAAAAGTAGAACAAAAGAAGAGAAGAAGAAATGGTTTATAACAAATTTGTTATATCAGTTTGAAATTTTGAGGCAAGTAGAAAAAAATTGCTGGTGGGAATTCTAATTTCTAATAGAATTTCTCCAAAAATAGAGAAGACAAATTGGCTTATGTTACGAGGAGAACTAACTCAAAATTTAAGACGCCTAACAAAGTGGCCTCAATATGGCACGAAACAGGCTAAGAAATCAGCAGTTTGCGCGTAAGTTCTGTGAGTTTTGGTATTCTAGATTTTGGTCTGAACGTAATTTCGATGTTTGTTCTTAAATTTGGAGAAAACAGTTTACGAATTCTCACCAAACCAGCACTTAATTTCTTGCTCTCTATTGGTCTTGCTTATCTCTATGCTGACTATTTTTAAACTAGTTATATTATAATTTGTTGAGTCAATTGATAAAAACTTTAGAGAGTTAATTAGACTGAGCTTTTTGTTTTCCACATACAGAATTGGAGAAGTGCTACCAATGATCATATAATAATGATTTTTAAATACGTAATTTCAGAATTTACATTGAGAGATTTCTTGCAATTCTTGAGTAATAAGAATTAATGGAGAATATAGATGGCTTCTATTTCCTTCCTCTTTTGCTCTCCATTTACTTTCATTTTTTAGTTTTTTTACTTTGTCAATCAAAATACAGTGACGGCAAATGCGGTCACTCTCCAATTAGAAAAACTTGTACTAGCACACAAATTCCTCTTAGTTGCATATCAATTTTCGAATCCGATTTTAGAACAATTATAATTTTAGAATCACGTCACAACACTACGATTACAAAATCCATCTCTCCATTTTGCTATCCGCAGCTATATTATAAGTATTAATTTTGTAATGAGAGTATAGGAGAATCAAAAGTGATATTCAAATATATGAACAATCAATAGTTGTTCTCTTTTCAAGTACGTGAAAATCAAAATGTTCTGCCTACGTAACGTATGTGTGAAGAGTTTTTACCATATATATGATCGATGTATTCATTGCTCATTAATGAAGATGACAAAGCCATTTACCTTTTGCAAAGAAATACAATGCAGAAGCTAAAGAAAATAACACCCCCTCCCCCTCCCCCCAAAAAAAATTAAGACATGTGACTTTATTGCATTGCAAATTATATGTTAATGACATGGTAAAATATATGTGTCAATGCATCAAATAATGCAAGATTCATATTTGTCACGTTTTGCATGCCTAAATTTAAATTAAATTCCATGTATAGATCAACTACTTGTATTCATACATAAAGGAGACATTGAAGGGTTTTTGTTTCCTTGTTTAATCAAATTTGAAAGGTAATTATTTTCGAAGAAACAAACGTAAACCTATACCGAAACTCCTTTAATTAAATTTAAATCTTGTTTTGTTTAAAATTTTGAATTTCTTGCCCATCTCACCTGCAATTAATGAGAGATTGAGATTTGAAGTTACAATGTATTGTGTTCGCAGTTGACGTTTGAATGTTGAAACTGTGTATCTTTAGGAATTTGACGATATTGGCAACAACTACACATACTTTCTAATTAGTTCATAATTTATTTGGAATAATTGTGATGACAAACATCTTATTACTCAAATTTTCAACGAGTTTTAGTCATTCACTTGGGTACTTGGCTGATATATACTCCCCCATTAATTTAACATCAATCACGCAGTATGATTTCCTTCCATAATTAAAACGATATAGCTCAATAAATTGGACATCTCTTCGCTCGCAATTTTTTAAGCTCTGAAAAGTAATTTGATTCCATGGCAACATCAGGGAGCTCTAGCATTTCAGCAACTTCTCAAGAAAATCCAAACAAAGAGAAGAAAATTGGCCTCGGAGAAGAAGAAATCGTCGGAAGATCGAAGCCGAACAAACCCAGATCAGATTTCAATCTTTTGCTCAACCAAAAGATTGCTACCGATGATTCCGTTTCAGAATCTGAAGTAGAACTTAAGCTTTACAGCATTGGCACGTCTTCTCAAGCAAACGAGTCATCTTCCCACGCAATCATACGTAAAAAGCATTCGAGGCAACGTGGTTTCTCATGCAACTTTTGCAACAAAAGTTTCTCGACGTCTCAAGCATTGGGCGGACACCAAAACGCACACAAACAAGAAAGGGCATTAGCTAAACGACGCAAGGAAATGGATGTCGGAGGATTAGGGCATCGCAATTTTCCTTACTATCCTTACACAAGCATATCTCGAACCCCTAATTTTTATGGATCTTTTAGCCTATCTCCTCTTGGAATTAGCATGCATTCAATGATTCGTAAGCCTTCTTACCCGTGGATTTCTCTACGGGATCGTTTTGGCAGTGGGAAAACAGTGATGAATGCTGCACAAATAGCTTACGATAAACTCAGGTTGGAGGGGGTATTCCAGGCCCAAAATGGTGCCGATTTACAGAGCTTCAGTGGTGGTGATTATCTCAAGGGAAAGAATTCATCAGACAGTTATCATCAAGATGATTCGGGACTTGATTTGTCTCTTAAACTTTAATTATTGTCCTTTTTTTTTTTTTTTAAGATTTCTGTGGTTTTTATGGTTTTATTGTAATTTGACTATCTATTTCCTCTATTTTTCTTAATTATTGAATGAATTAAATTGCTTTTATTATGATTATATATTTTTCTTTTTTTATTCGGAGATCATGCGTCCCTGAATCTAGTAATCTTTCCAAAAAATATTTGGACACGATCCTCAAAGATCTCAACCCATTTTGCACGTTTTAAACAAAATATAATTGGTAGATTACAGAATCTTCCCATAAGTTAATACATGATATATAACTTCGCATAACAAATAAGGACAAAAGAATTTTAAATAGTAATAAAACAATTCACACCTATATCATAAAATATTTTTAAAAAAAATTTAACAAAATAAATTTATCACAAATATAATATTTTTGATTGTAATAAATAAATTTCTTAATCCTATTCAATGACAAAATTATTTTAATAATATTGAATTTTGATTCATCACAGTTTTAGAGCATCTAACTTAATACCAATGGGCATTTCAATAGGAGTTAGAGACCCATTTATTATTAATGTAAGACCTCAGGGACTTGGATGTTATTACCCATTATTCAATTCTGCAAACCAGCAGAGAAAGGAACTCCTGTTTGTGGCAACCAAGCATTTCCTTGTATGAAATATGACACAGTGAATTGAACAGCATCGGTTTCATTTATCACATGGTAACCAGGCCAATTAACCCTGCCACTGGTATTGGATCCGGGACCTGAGTTGTTGAATTCTGCATAATATAAAGTACTAAGGGCAAAATCATCGGACCATTCTCTCCAACCAGTTGAATTAATCAAGTTATCCATGAATGAGTCCATATAAACAGTTCGAGAGTACTTTTTCCAGGGTCTTCCCAGGTAAGTTTGTGTCGTGTTATCGCTAGCGGCTAAATCATCAGCTGCTTTAATGGTGCAATTCTGTATTGAAATGCCTGTGTTCTGGTTCGGATCAATTCTTCCTTGTGCAGTTATTGCATTGAACTGGTTTTCCAATGGCAGCCGCGGATACATGTTGCAGTTCTGAAAAACAACAGCTGCGTTGCCAAATATGAAATCGATCGTGCCATAAATGTCGCATTCCCTGTAGAATTGCCTGAGAGAATGAGCGTATAACGTGTCTTGGTAGCCTTCAAACGTGCATTTGTAGAATGTAGACAGATCAGCCCCATTTCGGACAGCTACTGCTTGGTGCTTAATTGCTCCAGCTGTGTTCTGAAATGTTATGTTCACTGCCACAAAGCCTTGCCCAACAACTGCTGCAACAGGAAAAAAAGGTATAATGTAATATTTCTTTAAAAACAAACTATATAAATACAGCAGCAATGAACACAAGTTAAGCAATTGGATGCCAGGTGGACCATAAAATATAAAATTGACCCTGAAAAAAAGCGATATAGTCGTATGGGTATATTCACTTTTGCGATATAATTTATTGACCTGGTAGAATTCCATCAAAGCATGGTAAATGTAAAAAAAAAAAAAAAAAAAAATGCCGAGTGTCGCTTACAAAATGTTGCAGTGTTGAAAGTAGTCCATCCATCAACATAATTTCGATTGCCAGTAATTATGGTCAGGCCTTTACCAGCTCCAATCATCATCAAATATTTCTTGTGCTTGGGAATGGAAACGTATTCTTCATAAGTTCCAGCAGCAACATAAATCAGATAAGTATCCATCGCTGATATCCATGTTGTTTGGTGCTGCAGCTACTGCATCATTAATGGTCGTAAAATCCGCGGTTCCATTTGGATTCACAACCACCATTCTGCTCACTAGAACATCATACTGATCAATATCAGATTCTTGAAGAAGCTTTCTTCCAGTTACAGACTCGAAAATTTCTCGATCCCGGCTAGACATTTTCAATGGTAAATGTCCATTGCTACCAGTTTTTGTATCAGAAAATATGTGTTTTCTTTCAGTTAGCCATCTACCTTGCTTGGTTTTTGGAAACCAACCATGGATGACAAGTGCAAGGGAGAGGCTGTGAAATTTAGCTCCATTCAGGAGAGAAGTTAATAGGGCATGCAAAATACTTGAAGACGATGCAGTTTCCTGAAGTCCTTCCAAACAAGTTTGCTGGTTTGTTAAACAGGCACTAAGCAAAGAATGCAGATCATCAGCTTGCAAACGCGGCAGAGCGTTAGTAGAGTTGATAGTTTTCAAAGCATATGACAAGAAATCTATATTCCTTTCGGCTAAGAAGCTGCAATCTTCGAGTGCGCGAATGGTGCTCAAGTAGGACGTGGAGGGAAGTTTGCGGTAATGCTCAACCAATGACCGAAATTTTCCAGCATCGGACAAGGATTTCTGGACAGACATCTTGCCATAGTCATGAATATTACGAGGTTCATCATGGGGTAAATTGGTCTTGCAGAAATCGGGGTTAGGAGTGAGTTGGCAAATCGGATCAATTGTAGATGAGATTAAGCTTGCAACAAAGTTAGCTAGAGATGGAGAGAAGAAGAAAAGGAAAAGGAAAAGGAAAGAGATGATTTGCAGAGTTGATGGCTTGGAAGCCATGACTATGAAACAAAACTTGATATGGAAATGAATTCTGGGGAGTTAGCTAGCTAGGCCTATTTATAAATAAAACTTATGTTTACTGCTCAAATGCACCTTGATTTCCTGTATTTTAAAGGGACCGCCATGGATGAACATGTGTGCGTCAGAAGATATATACACGTAGCAGGATTTCAGAATTTTTTTGGCCAATTGATATTATAATTGAGAGATCTCATCTTGGAAAGGTTGTGAAGAAGTCAAGGATTTCGAGCAATAAAATTCTCAATGACGTGCCCCGCAATACGAACAAACTAATGAAATCTATCAATCAAAATCATATGTATCGCATCAAAAACTTGGACATTAACCGCAATATTACGGCCAAAATTACAAAGTTTTGGGTTCTGGTTTTGGACAGCACTTTAATTTAACAATTGAACCAGTATAATATAATATATATCACGTTTGCAGTCAACACATTACCCACCAGTTGGGTCATTATGCTGTCTCCTTGTCAGGAAAAATATAATATTTAAAGATTTTGGACAGCTTAATTTCGGAAAAAAATCTTACTAATAAATATATCCTAAACAGTGCCTACTGTATTGTCTATATATTAAATGAAGATATCCAACGTATCAAAATATGTAACCTAGGATGTTAGAGCCTGGATCAAAACATATTTGAACCGAAGGAATCAGTCTGGTTCAAATTTAAAACACAAGGCGCGAACTTCTAACTTGAAATTCTTCTACGAAAGACTAGAGACCTTTTATTTACATTAAATATGAAATTTAACAGCCCTTAATTTGAAATCTTTTTCAACAGAGTTGCAAACTTTTTTTTTAACATCAAATGTAGTTTTCGCAAGGTAATTATGCTTACTCTAGAGGCCTCCCAAGTCAAGCACTATTGAGATCTTTTGAAGACTTAATTTAGCTAGCCATGACGAGTGCAAGTCCAAAATATGAGGATTGAAGAATATACAAATAAAGAGAATGAATCTAGCGATCAAAGCATGCACATCAATGGGCCAAATCAGGTGGCCCAAAGGTTAACAGATAAATAGATACATGTAAATGGGCTGAACTGCTGTAAGTGTGGAAAAATGGTCAATATGAGCACCTAGTTGCTCAAGTCTGCTGTGAACTTAACACCGGTTGCTGGCAACCAAGACATTCCGTCGATGAACCTCCGAGCGGTGAAGAAGCTAGCCGTGGAAGCATCTCTGATGATGTGATAACCAGGCCATTTGATCCTCCCGGAAAGAGATGCACCGGGCCCATAATTCCGTTGCTCGCCATACCACAATGTGCTCAAAGCAAAGTTTCCGTACCATTCGAGCCAACGTCTGGGCTGGACCAAACCACCCATGTATGTGTTCATAAAAACTCTGTCCTGGAATATTGCTTCCAGAGCCTGCCTAAATAGGTTGGTGGTGTAGCCAAAACATAGCTGTCCTGTATCGAAAATCTAGTGCTCTGATTCGGGTTTTTCCCGCCTTGTGCTGTGAATTTCATTTTCTGTAGAGGCAATGGAACTCGAGTGTATATTTTGCAGTGCTGGAAAACAGCTGCGCCATTGCCAAAATTGAGGTCAATCGTGCCATAAATGTTGCACCCGCAATAAAATTGCCGCAGAGAGTGAGCATAAAGTGTGTCTTGATAGCATTCCATGCTGCAACGATAGAAAGCAGATTGATCTGAATCAACCCGTAGAGCCGCTGCTTGTTGGTTCTGCGGCCTGGCTGTGTTGCTAAATGTCACGTCTGTTGCAATAAATCCCTTGCTGGAAACAGCTGCGAGTATGGAAATTACTACAGTTGTACTATAAGGTTGAAATACAATAAACATTCAAAGAAGCATTGTTATTAGGTGCTTACCAACCGTTGCAGTGCGAAATGTAGTCCATCATTGCATGAAGTTCCGATTTCCGGTCACAACAGTGGCTCCAATGCCGTCCCATACAAGCATTGTATTGGTTTTCTTTTCTTCATATCTATATTCTCTTTGTAAACTCATTTCTTCACATATATAATATACCTTCTGTTGCTGTAACTTGGAGCTGCATAAATTGCTTCTGATATTGTACGCTAGTGGCCACTGCCATCTAACGACACAACTGCATCGACGTGCATACCAGTTGGATTCAAACCCAGAAGCTCTTAATCTCCATCGGTCATCCATTTCGGAAACTTTGAGCTCCCCTTTTGCGCGGTGTTGCTCCGAGCTGGTTCGAAAGGTAAGCTATGTAACAGGGTATACATCCCTAACACATTGGTAATGAGTTGCGTAACTTGTTGCAGACTTCCCTTGATGAAATTCTCCAGACGCCGGTATGTGCCTTCGAAACCTTCAAGACATGTATCTTGGTTACTCAATGCAGCACTTAACCAAGCTTTCAGATTTCCTTCGTAGTGAACATTCTTATCACCAGCTCGAATCTTTTTCATTTCGCCTAAAGACCAGGCCAACTCAGAAACAGAAAAATCCAGGAGTTCCTTGCAGTCCTCAATGGCCAACTGTTCGCGATAACTGATAGACAAAGTGTTGAACTTTGTTGTCATTTGAATTGTCTGTCTTGCTTCATTAAGGGAAAACCCAAGAGCTGCTATCAGGACTGAAGTTGGAGTTGCAGGGCCCTGGTTTTCAAGGGCAGACTGTAAATTTGAGAGGCACGAATCCTGGTTGTCAACACTGGTGCAAGCTAATGTTATCAGGTTGAGAAAGTCTTAGGTAAGACGGTTCTACCTAAGACTTTCTCTACCAGGTTTTGTACAGATAAACTTTGTTTATGATCAGAATTTGTATCGGATAAAGTTTAGAATTTATTAAACATAAAATTGTCCAACTTAAAACTTTCTCTATCAGGTTTTGTGTGAATAAACTTTGTTTATTACCAGAATTTGTATTGGATAAAGCTTGCATAGAAGGTAACAGGATTAGAATGAGAAAAAAAAAAAAATAACTGTCCAGGGCATGTGGATATGAAGGGAAGAAGGCTGCGATTTTTTTTTTTTTAAAAAAAAAAAAGAATGCAGAAGAAACTTAATTTATGTGCGTTGGAAAGCAGAGAAGGTTTGTTTCTGAAGAAATGTGTTGCCTTTTGAGGCATAAATTCATCTGCTTTTTGTTTCGAAATAGAGATTAAGTTATGCCTCCTTTACAGAGCTTGGTTTAATATTCCTTTCACTTATACGCTTGTTGCCTAAGCTGGCTACTGCTCTTGATTAGTTGATTTACAGGGTATTTCCCAGTTCTGAGCACGAGGTAAATATACATACTAAAATGTTAATCCTGATTCTAAACTTGAAGGACCAAAAGTCTATAGCAATGGAATGAATCTGGATCTTTTTGCGAGCATAATTGAGATCTTTAACCCACCAAGGAAGCAAAAAAGTGACCCTGCTAAATTCCTTGCAAAGTAACCATATTGAAGTCACCTCGTCATATATAAACTTTATTGTATAATTGATAAAAAAAAGGAAAATTACAAGCCCAAGTACAAAATCAGAATCCATATTTTCCATATAGACCATAAAATAAGCGACCTTAGGAAATCGAAACACACACACAGATGGCATACAAAAGAAAACTGAGAACTGTTCGCTCTTGTGCTACCTGGAAAGTGGAACGGAATTCTTTTGCTGAGAGGGGATCAAGGATCTCAGCTCTGTAACTCGTTGAAAGATTATATCAGTCCCATCTAATCCTGCAACCTGCAGCATGCACGGTTTCAAGTATTTCTGAGGAAAGCAAGAACCTGAGATGAGCAAGTAACTTGAATTTTTTGATCCGGACACAACAGGTCTGGAGAGCAAGCTCAAAACCTTCCCTTGTGCAATTGGTGAGATGCACAAGCTTAGCATCCTGCAGCCAAGACAAATTCTCCATCACCATACACAAAGCCATGTCTGAGAGGGCACAATAGCTCAAGTTTATCTGCCATCATTAGCGTAACTCAGCAATTGCCCAAAATCGAGTACTTTGATCAATGAATATTAACTTAAGCATCTTGTGATAATAGCTTTGCAGAAAACCTCAACTCCAATTCAAAATTAGGACACCATACCTGTCGCAAGTTCTGGGAATGGTAGGCTAGTGCCCAGAAGCCCCAATCATCAATTTTCTGACAACGCTTCAAATCTAACTCCGCCAGTCTCTTACACCCAGCTGCAATTGCTGTCAAACCCACACTTGTGATTTTCATAAGCCCTCTCAATTCCAGGTCAGAAAGTGCCTCCAGGGAGCCTGTATGTCCCATCCCTCTAT
This sequence comes from Swietenia macrophylla, assembly GCA_032401905.1. Classification (NCBI taxonomy): domain Eukaryota; kingdom Viridiplantae; phylum Streptophyta; class Magnoliopsida; order Sapindales; family Meliaceae; genus Swietenia; species Swietenia macrophylla. The sequence continues at coordinate 279,869 of CP135571.1, read as the reverse complement.
CGTTAATGTTAACACAGTTGACAAGTTAAGTTTCTTCAACTTCTTGCAGCCATTAGATAAAGCAGCTAAACCATCATCTCCAATACCTGTACATCGGTAACCCAAAATAAACAAATAAATAAACCAACCCTCCAGATGAATCATAATGTGTTATCAAATAGAACCTCGGGCACCTCGGGCTTAAAATTACTTGTAAAGATCCAGCTCATGAAGCTTCCGACAATTAGAAGCAATATAGGACTGTCCTTTGTCTGATATGTTCGCACAAAGTCCTAATTTCAGGCATAACAGTTCTGAACATCTAGACAGATATTCGAGTCCTGCAGGCAAGAAAACCAATTTTGTATACAACAAGAAAAAGAGTGTGATCATGAATTGAAGGGAGGCAAGGATAATACATTATTTTTTTGTCAATTATAAATTACAATATAAACATAGTCATTCCAAGAACATTTGATGATAAAACCACATACTTAAAACTTACCTTTGTCATTTACATCACTACAATCTGTAAGATCAATCTCCTCGAGCTGTAAGCAAAAAGATCCAAGCTGAGAAAGGCCCTTCTTAGTAATCATATTGCAAGACTCTATCTTTAGGCGTACAAGACTCCTACAAAGAGTCTGCTATAGCAGAAAGTTCAAAGTCAGTAATTGAAAAGCAACATGCTAGATCAATGACTTTCAGATTAACGCAGCCAGAGAGTAGTTATATGATGCCCATGTTGGTCACCCCTATGCATTCGCTCAACACAATTTCAACGAGAGACTTGCAATTGACACTGATGATTTGGGAGCTGTAGTCAGATGTTCGAGCCCTATACGTTATGATTGCTTCAAGGTTCTTCAAGTCCGTAACATGGTGGAGAAAGTTTTTGGAAAGCTCCTGCAGTAAAGTGCATATTCTAGTTTAGACAAGTTAAGCCCACAAAAGCTGGCAAAACTGAATAGTTAAGCAATGCACTCACAGAAAAACAGTAGCCTGCCTTGAGTTGCAGAAGACCACTATGTCCTCTTGTAAAACGATTTAGCCAATGGAACTGACAGATTTACACCTTGATACATTGATTGTCTACAGCATATAGAAAAAAAAAAGTTGTTAATTTAAGATTTCTAGCTTATTACAAAGAGTCCACGTATTATTTGTGGTTCTTACATTCTAATAACATCTCAGGTTGCATGTTATTACATAACCCAACAAATGTAAACTTGTTACCTCCAGCAAAGGGCACCCACTTTCAAGAAACTGCAATCCGACATCATCTACCAATTAGCAACCCACCATAGCCAAAGACTCCAGCTTAGGCAGAGTCGCCAATCGAACAGGGAGAGTCACTTGCAGGTGTGACTTACATGCAATTCCCGAGCAAAAAGGAATCGTATGGGATCATTGTGATCCGTTGGATTAGAGTGCGAACCGGCACTGAGGGTTGTGATTGGAGACACGTGGTGAGATACAGTGGTACTAAAAGTGCAAATAGGTTCTGATGATGTACCTACCACAATTTCCACGAAGCTGATGCGGAGCCGTGCTTACGAAGTTGTACGGTGATGTGGGACCTCACCGTGAGTCGGTGACCGTACCACTCTGCCTATTGAATTTTGAGAGGGATGATAACGTACTGATCCCTAGAATTTTATAATTTATTCATTGAAGACACAAAGTTTCCACTTATGTCACATTAGTCCCCATCACTTTTTTGGCCTTTTTAAATCGGTACTGTTTTAAGTCACCATTGCACCCATCTTGAGTTTATATTAAACATTTCTCTCACCTTAATTTTGTACATTCACATAAATCTTTATATTTATTGTTAGACATTTACTTTATGTCATATGTAGTTGTTTTAGAAAGATACATTCCCTGTCAACTTAAGATCTAGCTAGTACTGAAATAGTAAGACATGATTGCGGTGCCATCAATGTACTAGTAGGAGTGGTTTCCATTGTTCAACAACAATATTAGTTAACCTCTCTCAATTATTAAGCAACTGGGTAGTCTTGAAATTAAATCCCACTAGTATCCTCATACAAATTAAGCTTTGATTTGCTGGGAATCTCCAGTGGTGGCAATTAAAACTATATGCAAAGTGCACATGCAGATGCAGAGTCGAGCATAAACTATAATATTTCAATTTCGCAGCAGCATATGCTTCCTGATATCAGAAAGCATTTAGATAATCTGCAACTTGTGTATGGCTTTTGCCATTTTCTGTGTGAAAATGCTGATATCATAGACAATCTACACTCATGGAATAATTCCTCTCTTGTACAACTTATTGCCACCTTCTGCTGGCGAAAAATGTAAAGCCGGTCCGTTAGCAATGTAGTTTGTTCCACCTGCCATTACTGTTGTATGGTGAAGTAATGGAGGATGAGGAGGATAAGATGAAGGATAAAGTACAACAGAACCCCAATCTCGAAGACCAGGTTTTGTTTCCTTCATTCTTGTTCTAACCAACAAATTTCTCACATCTTCCTTCTTCATTTCGGATACACTTCTCAGTATAGAGATGCATAAAAGAAGTACCAAAACTGCATCTTCTTCAGGCAATACTTCTACTACTAATAGCTTCCAATTCAATAGAGCTGTCACTTTTTCCTGTTGGGTTCTCCTCTGTGTATCGGATGAGTGTAACAAAACCATCATCGTCTTCCTCTTCCACTTCTGCCTCATTATCTTCTTCGCATTCTCCTTTGTTTTGCTTTCTATGTTCTTCACTTTCGAGACTGATTTTCCTCCCTGGGTACTGCATTTTCTGCCCTTTCAATAGTATCAGCTGCAGGCAAACAATTTACTGGTTAAACTCATTGTTGCATCAAAATATTCATTTCTCAGAGGAATTAAGAATCCCCAGATTACTGATGAATCAGGAGATGTTTGATTTCTCAGAGTAAATTTCAAGCTTGATGATAATGACAATGATTCCCAACTTATCATCAATTCATCTCCTGTTGAGAATTGCCAGGCAGCTTGACATTCTGCCGTAGGTTCTTTAGGCATTGCAGTTCCTACCACTTTCTCTGTACTAGATGGAAACAACAATGAAATTGCTTAAATTATGATTCAAAGTAAAATTATAGACACCCAAATGCAATTTATTTAAAAATAAATAAAAAAATCTTCCCTCAAGGAAATTATACACCAGCCATTACTGGATAGTTCTATATAAAACCTTTGGTAGTGTTGTCTTGCATTTCTTGTCATCAGAAAAACCACAGTTGTGGTTTCCCAGCAGAAGACTATAAAAAATAGGACCGAGGAAAAATGATGATAATCTTTAAGCCCAAATAGCCACATAACACGGGATGAAGAATCTTTAGACCTAATACTTTCCTAGATTTTCTTAGAAACCAAGCATTTTAAATGAAATCCGTTCAGAATCAAGAGTTCTATCGCAAGTAACAACATAATTATTAAACAACATACCAGGAGCTCTATCAATGGAACCAGCAACATAAGACCAAGAGCCTTCACGTATCTCAATAATTCTATCCTCCCATTTCACAGCTAAAGGAGTTTCTCCACCTCTTCTCCAAAACCCTCCTCCTCCACTGAAATTGTTGCAGTTCACACATTTAAACTAATCAAAATTGCCTTTTTTGTGGATTACAAGGGACTGAGTCTAGGGCAAGTTTACCTTATTTGAACAACAAAACATTCTTTACCTGCATGATCAGGAACAGTATGAGACAGCCACCGACCTTCTTGAGGCCGATACCTTTTTAACCTCAGAATCACATCTGATATCATCGCTCTGGAATCATCTGTGACTCTCTCAGGCACACATTTCAGCAAGTATGGGGCTTGAACTGGAGGCGTCATGGAAGTAACAACCCTGAATTTTTCAATTTCTCTTTCCATTGTAAGTGAGGGTGCTTTTAGTAAACTATTCCAATGAAATTCTACAGTGCCTTGCACTGTACTTCCCTCGAAGCAAGTGCCCCCACAACGAAGAAGTTCAAGAATTAAACCTCTGGTGCCAAATTCACAGTAGAGATGCCAAGCTTTTTGCCATGAATTGTGGGAGAAATTGGATATCGGTTTATCAAGTTTGAGCTCCCTGTGACATCTTACTATTTGAAAATGCAGGAAATCACATTTTGTATTGTGTTGCATAGCCTTTGTCCCAGATCTGAGCTTCAGAAACATACAGACCTGCCATGTAAAACAAAAATCAGTATTCTCACCAACTATTTAGAGCCCTAAGGCCTAATGTCTAGGAGCAGTATATGTGAAATTTGATAACATTGCAGTATGGAAGAATTAAAGCAAACATAACATAAAACTATCAAGCTGTTTAGAGTTCAAATGTAATTCCAACTCTAATAGCCCTTAGATTCATCAGAATATCTGGTGGAACGGTTTTTCCTATTGTAGTTGTCCATTAATAACTTGGTCGAGTTCGTTTTTCGCTCAAAGGTCTCACTTGGAGAAAGAAAAGGTCAGAAATATTCAGTATATTTTTTAAGACAAGAATCCAACAGAAGAAGTCATTAAATCCAAAGATTTTCCTCCTCCTTTTAATGTTTCCAAGTATCATAAGGTTAAACTTCTAGAGTTTAGACCAGAAGACTAAAGTAGTCAAGATCCTAAGAAGCATTGCCTAAAAATCCATTTTTACAAGAAAAGAATTGATCATAATAACCACAATGATACCCAGTATAGGTTAGCTAAATTCAATTCGTAAAAGTGTTTCAATTTGCATGTAATTGGCTCTCTAGAATTCCAATCATTTGCTATAAAACTATGCAAGGAATGCAGTTGTTTTCAATAACCTAATATTGAAATAGTGTTCAATAATAAAAGATAATTGGCTTTTAATAATACAAATTAATCAAGAGCCACAAAAGAGAAAAGGATAACAAGACAAAAAGTATTAAAAGCTCTGGTCACAATAAAAGTAGAGCTTATTTGATTGTAACCTAAACATGCTTTCAAGTGCCATGAACTGCTTTTAGAATTGTTCTAAGGATAAAACCAAAGTTCATAAAGCAGTGGCCTCAACAATTCATTCTATAATACAGCACAAAAAAATAAAAAAAAAATAAAAACCTTTATACAAATCAAATTAAACAAGAGAAAAGAATACTTAACAAACCTCAAGAAGGAACCTGGGCAACATGGCTTGTATTTTCTGTTGACATCTGTATGAGAGAAATTCTAGTAAAGAGGTGGTGTCACAGTGGCAACCGCATCCAATTCCAAGGCTAACCCATCTCCAGCTTTCTTATATGGTTGATGAAAAGTATTCTCCCACAAATTTTTGGTTTCTTCTACCTCTTTTGCCTTCACATCTCCCCAAACACCCATCACCGTCCCCATATCATCCCAAATGTCCTTCAAGTCCTCTGCATAAACTGTGGGGTAGCTCTGGTTGATTCACTAGAAAGTTAGAAACCAAAATGTGGAAGAGACAAGTGATATAATATTTAAAATCACTGAAAGTAGCAAACCTAGTCCTTATTTCCTGTGGATGTCCAAATATTTGAGATCCTAATTTTGTACAAAACAAAATTGATTTGCACCAAGTGAGTATTTTATAAAGCTGGACCTCTGCACTTTATAATTTCCATTCACTATGGTTAGCCAGAAGATATATCAGCATCAAAATTCGCCTAATCTTGTAATGCAAAACATAGTTTAAGAAGAATAATTTAAATTTGTTTGTAGATTTAAGAAAAATATAGCAAGCATACAGCCAAGTTATTGAAAGAGAATGAAAATAAGACACAAAGAGAACCATCTGAAAGGATAATATGCAGTATGTACTGAGATTAAAAGCAGATAGTTGAAAGAAAAACTGAAAATAAACAGAGAATTTAACCTATATAACTGAACAAACACTAAAATCAAAAATGGAAAGAGAAAGCAAACTTCAAAAAATGCAAGATCAAGAAAGGCAAAGAAAACCAACCAGATGAATCAGGCACATTAGCTGAATATCAGAAGCAGTGACAAAAAGAGAACACCCCTTGAGAATTTCTGCAACAAGAACAAAAATCCTTTGTACCGCTGTCTGGCTGCTATCAAATACACAAGCTCAGACATGTATGGCTCCGAAAATTTAGTGCATAAAAATCTCTGCTTTTTCACTTCAGTCAATTTATCTTCATTTGTAAGATAAATTTGATCTTGAGAATCTGAATCCACTTCATTCTCAAAAGACTCAAATGGGTACCTATGGACCCATTTTTCTCCGCATCTTGTTAAGGCATACTCCTCGTTTTCTTCATCTAAAATTGCTGGCTTTTCCATGATTTTTGAGAATCTTGAAACACAGTATTACCTGTAACTGACCTGAGATTTGAAGTTGTCAACTTTTACATCGACAGTATAATCTCGAACCCCAAAAAGAAAGTAAAATTATACATCTAATTCACTCAAAGAGTTGTCACATAATGTGCTGTTGCAGCGAAAATGAAAGCGAAAGGTTATAAATTACTAAAGAATAGCTGTCAACTAAACAAAAAGGCTAAATAGTAAATTGCTCTAATCAGCACAAAAATGAAAGTTCAATCCTTCATCTTATTTTTCCTTCACTTTTCCCTCATCCAAACAGAAAGTTGACAACACTAGCAAGTTTATCTAACTAGCTAGCTTACCCGATTCAAAGTGTGACAAAACCAGACCCACTCAACGTCAACAGGCGCAAGAACCATAGGTGGCGTTGTTCCCACCGTCAGATCAGAAATCAACGGCATCCACAGCTCATCATACCTGCAAAACAATCCGAAAAAGCTAACAATTTTATCTTTTCAACCCAACGATGACAAGCCTCCGACTCAGTAAAAACCAAACTTCATTTTCACCTTCTAATGGCTTCAACAAGTGTTGGTTTCTCGTGTAGCCATTGAGACTCGTTCACAGTCCTCAAAAATCCGACATTTTTTCTAGTGGCCGATACAAGATCGACACTGATTTTTATCGTTTTAACTTCCGATATCTCGCCGAGAGTTCTTGTCGTTAATTTATCCGAAATCTCTGGGCCAGACGACATCGTTGAAGACCGCAAGAGAGAAGTGTGCTTGTTGCATAAACTATTTAGACGAGGAAGAAATATTCGAGTTATGTTAATGTGAGAAAGACATCATCACACGTGGTAAGTGCGGGTTTTTGTTTCAGGTCGAGAAGTTGAAGAAGAGCTTTCCATGGCTTCAATCGTTACATTGTAAATTATAAAATTTACTGTCAAATCAAAAAAGGATTAAAACTTTGCCACCTTTCCTTTAGATGTGAACTGTTGTTTGGTACACGAAACCAGAACAGAATTTTGTGTCGAGTTGAACCCTCAACTGTACCACATCACAAAGGAAAAGAAAATCATTCTCTCGCTGTAGCTTGAGATGAAAATGACTACACATTTATTAAAGTTATCTCTTAAATAACATAACAATTACAACGACATGAAATTACGATAACTTCGAAAGTAATACGTTTTCTTTTCCAACAAAATGTTGTCATCCCAGATGCTGCTCGTAGAGATTGATGAACAATGGTTGTCCATAAACTTCTCTTTTTTATTAAACCATACGCTGTGATTCACTGTGCAAATCCACTCTACAAATGGGACCTCGCTGGCTGGCCAATGGGAACGATCAACCACTCCATTTACACGCATAGAAGTGAATATTAATGAAAGCATCCATAACTGGATACATGTTTGACTAAAATCATTGTAACCTACAAGAGGATCGAATTTAACGTTCGATTATATTAAGTAATAGAAATACAATTTCTGTCATACATTCCTCACTCTTTTGTACAAATTTTTGCATACAAATTGTTTAACAAAATGAAAAGTTTTGACCACCCTACTGTAACCAACACTTCCAATAAGAATTATTAAGCCGATCAATGAATAGCATTCTTCAACTAACCTCTGTTTTTTATGGTATTCAGCAGATATTGCAAAATCCTTCACTTAGAAAAGCAAAATTAATTAACACAAGACCTCCGAATTGCAGAATGTCAGCAAGGCTTAACAAGCTATTCAGTCCCGAAAGATGGTGTTTTGTCAATAATATCCTCCATGGCCACGTTTCTTAAAATTAAAGAGAAGCAGAAAGAAGATAAATATATGCCAAAATGACTCGTTCAGGATGCAGGTAAAAAATCATTCAACAAGAAAGACAAATAACAGAGGGCCTCAGAATTGCAGAATGACAACAAGGCTTAACAAAGCCATTCAGTCCCGAAAGATGGTATTTTGAGAATGATTTCATCTTCGGCCCCTGTTTCTAGACTAAACAGATTAGTAAAAAATATATATATGAAAAGTGTATGTCTCATGGCCAGTCCCATATGGTCAAGGCAGCAATGCTGCTCCCCAAGGCGATGGAATATGAGACCTGCTCAGATGGAGGAGCTCCCGTGAAGGAGGACCGTCAACATCCTAACATTTATTTGTGACGGTTACTTTGGAATCTACAAACATAACTGGTTTGCTCCGATCAAGTATTGGACTTCTTTCTAGAAACCCCCGTCACACTACTACGGTTTACAAATTGAAATAACAGAAACATATTATTGAGCAACTGGACCTGCAATTGAAACATTGAAATGTATGTCTCATGGCAGTCCCAAATGGTAAAGGCAGCAGCGCCACTGCCCAGAGCTTCTGTAAATAATCATGCCAATTTGTTTCCATGAAGAAACATTTGCAATTAAAGACATCTCTCAAAGGCCTTCTGCTTTGGGAATTAAATTCATAAACAAACAAACCGTTTTGCTGCAACAAGCACTCAGTAACTTCAAAAGAAAAATATAATTTTTGCAAAATATTAAATTAGAAAGAGCCAAAGAAAAAACATAACATTGTCGTAGTTCCCTCAGAAGAAAACAAAAAGAAGCATTCACTCATCTACTCATCAGAATTAGCATGGTCAGAAACGAAGCATCATTGGGAACAATCCTCAACCGCACAAGCTACATTTTTCATTAAAAAAAAAAAGTTTTATTGTAAAAAATTAAAAAAAAAACTCAAACAAAACTTTCAAATGAAACATAATCGAAAAAAATGTCCCCTCAGAAAACAACAAATCAGTCATGAAACAATCAGATATACATTAGCATGATTAAATTTGAAACATCACTGGGAACAAAAGATTCACATACAAACACAACAATACATAGAACCCGGTTGAACAAATCAATACTAAAGAATACCCACCAGCTTATTTATGTGCAACCAATAATAAGATGAGAGAGACATATAAAGGGAAATTCACACCGATTAGACCAAAGACAGCGAAGAAAAATAATAAATGTTGCTCAGATAAATGCTGGAAAAAATCTATTCCCTGACCTACAGAAGGCCTCATAATGAGCTGGGATTTTACATTTATCATCGCTGACTGCAATATTTTGCCCCCACCTTCTAAACTCAAAAACGAAATCTCGACTCCATTCAACCAAATCAAACAATAATAGACATAGAAATTGTTGGACCTTGAAATGATTTTGGAAAGAGAGGCTGCAGAGAGGTGGGTTGTCTAGAGTAGTGAAGGCAGGATTTTATAAAGGGTTCAGAGTTAGGGTTTTAGACAGAAGATTACAGTTTCTTTTCTAACCCTGAATGTTTAACTTAATTACATATCATTCCCACAAATCTGCGTATGCTTATGGGCCATGGGCCTTTTAGAGAGGAAACACAGTACGAAATATTGGATTCGGGTCATAGTTCGGGTTTAGTTAATGTTGATTCGGCCCAGAAAAAACTCTTATATTGTTAATTTATTAAGGATCTCAAAATTTTTAAATGTTTTTTTTATTTTTTATTAATAAATTCCGTTTATATTTAACTAAAAGAATCCATTGTGAAAAGACTAAACTGTCCCTCCAGATTTGAGACGCGCGGGGTGTAGGGTGCCTTTGGCTATATTACTGTTTTTGTGCTGATGTTATGGCAAATCTGGCTTGAGAAGCGAAGATGGGAAATTTTCCTGCAGAGCTTCTGTGTTCTGTCTGTTGAATTTAGGAAGAAAGAACCAACTATAGTGCATGAAGTGTCGACATTTTTGGTACATGTCTGGTTCAAATGACGACATCAATCGACGAAATGGACACATCTATGTCGACTTTTGGTTCCTTCGACGAAGTAGCAATTTATGTTATTACGCATGTGGGCTTTTAGACCATTCTGATGGTCGCATCAGTTTCATTTAAGAATTTTTCCTTGAATAAAATGTAGTCTTGATGACTAGAACTATAATTTAAGGAGAGCTTCACAAACAAAAATAATGTAACGAGAGGGATTTCACGATCCTTATCACAAAATTGACTCTGAATTAAAATTGCCTTCTTAACCAGATTGAAACAAATTAAAATCTGCAACTTGTGGATTATTAAAGATTAGCCTTTGAATACAAGCCACTCGATAAGTGCCGCACGGACTAGAAAACGAGGCCATGACACCAGCCTTCCTTACGTTGATACATCAAACAAATGAAAGAATCGATAACAAAATGCACGCATGATATAAAGAAAACGAAAGATCCATTCACAAAACTTTTTATCTTTTGGTATAAACTTTTGCATACTTCTTTCACTTCTTCAGTTGATGACCGTTTACTTCCCTTAACCTCATCTTACACACTTCTTCTTCATCGTTATCTTCTCCTTTCACCATTATAAAATTCTCACAATTCAATCTCCGTCCATCCATCTTCATCTCTTTCGGCCTGAACCCAGCCATCTTCTCGGATCATTCTTGCCTTCAGCATCCGCCTGCTGTTGTCGTATAACAGATTCTCCATTTGCTGTCTCTTGATGTCTTTTCAACTCAGATAAGCTGTGTGTTAGTTAACAAATGAGTTCCCATCCATTTCTAGTAATCTTTCTGAAGGTATCGAATCAAGCTAGTATGCACGATTGTATAAAATCAGTTCCATACTTTGTGTTTTGAGTTCAGATCGCACCTTCAATTTCTAACCAGCTGATAGTTCTCAGGTCAGTCACCTCTGGAAACCCGGGAGAATATATTAATTTTACATGTTAATTATTTGATATTAAATGCGAGATAATCGGAATAATTTATTCAGGCAAAAGAATTAACATTGATTGAAGTGTAGATTTTCCGCTCCAATATTCTGGATTGTCACTCCATGCTATGGAAAGTCCTCTTGCAGATAACATATAAGAATTTTTGCCAGACGACTTGTCCAATTTGAAGCCCTGAAATACATTTCTGTAAAATACGAAGAAAAGATTGCTGTACGAACTTGTCGTCATCGTCATTTTTGTGAAGTTCATGAGCTAACTGTACCTTTCTACCACCATCTATGAGAATGGGGTGGTTGCAGAGACGAAGAAAAGCTCTTTCTTTGAAGATATCAAGTGATTCAAAGCAGGAGTGGTAGGTATCAGGACAATGTCAAGATAATCAGACCGCAGGAATGTCTCCCAAACAACATCAAATTATGCTGTCGATCGAAAAGCAGACGATAGGAGGGAATACTTGCATGCATCCGATGGAGAAGCGAGGGAAAGAATGACCGAAATACTGTCTTATGGCAACACTTCCGAACCATTTTCACTTCGAATATCAATTCTGTATTAATAAGAAGAAGAAGAAGAAGAAGAAGAAAATTCCAATTCTAAAGCTTTTATATGATGATGCTTGCGCGTGTTCATGATAGCTAACAGTTCGTTTGAATGCACATGCACGTAATAGGCTCAATGTTGAAGGAAATCCTGAAGATCCCGTCTGTTACACCAACATATAAAAATTACACATGACGCGCACGGATTGAGAATGTATTGTATAATTTAATGAGATGGTCTTACAATTGGACAATATTGGTGTGGACCCCTAATCCAAAGTAATCGGCTTGCATAATGAATGGCTTTTCACATGCCCAACATTTGGCTTTGAATTGGGTATCGGTCCATATCTATAACTAATGGTTTGGTGAATTAGTTTGATGTATAGCAATGATTTGGTTGTATTTGCGTGAGAGATTTATTTGTTGAATTGGGCAAATTGCCTAAACCCGTTCCCATCAAATAATCAAGCCAAAACAAAAATCTGTTATGCGCAATGACAAATGGTTACAAGTCCCAAAAGCCAGGTATTGTACGATTTCGTCTGAATAATGTTATGCCTTCTATATTGAAGAGAAAATATTACAAGATCAAGTTATAATTGAAACATAAAGCTGTCATCAATATTTAGGTCTAACTTCAATGCCTTCAACTGCAATTCCTCCTTTTAGTTGATAACCTTTCACTTCCTTTAAACTCATTTTCACCTCATCTTCACAATTTTCACCATTAAAGAACTCTCCAAGCTCGATTTCCACCCACCCATTTTCCTTTTCACAAGGAATCCGGTCATAGTCTCCTTTTGATCCCTGCATTTTCACCATTGATGAAGTGTTTTTTAGCTTGCTTTCTCGTTGACGCAGATAAGCTTTTCCGATTGAGATTTGATTTCCAACTTCAACTGATGCTTCTGCTTTTTCTGAATCGAATCCATATGCTCGATCGCTGATTTTAAGGACAATATAAGCTCCATATGTCGTGTTCGGCGAGAGCATTTCGGTCCTGATCTTGCCTTCAATCTCTAACCAGTTTGTTGTTCTCAGCACGGCAACCTCTGAAAACCTGCCAACAATATAGTATTGTTTTAAGTTGTTTAACATTGCAGGTTGAATTACCATTTGACCAAAATTCTTAATCTGAAAGGTAACGACCAAAATAATAGTACTATGAATCGAAGAAGAAGAAGAAAATGAAAACCAGCCTCGATTCAGCCATGGAAATCCAACTCCAGTAAATTGGATTGTCGCTCCATGTAATAGAAAGAGCTCTGGCAGAAAGGAAATATGATTTTTGGCCCGATGATTTCTGTAACTTGAAGCTCTGCATTTAATCAAGAAAATCAACAAAAATAAATAAACAGTACCAGAGAATAGAAGAAGATTAATTTCCATTTTCAGCTTACCATCTTTCCACCATGCATGATAACTGGATTGCAGAGATGAAAGAAGAGATCTTTCTTGGAAGAAAACGTGAGAGTAGGGACTGATCCGGAGACGATTTCAAGCCAATCTGAGGGCAAAAATTTCTCCCAGATAATGTCAGAATCCATGGCGGATCGAAAGGAGGAAGAAACGAGAGACGATCTGCATGCATCTAATGGAGAAGTGAGGGAGAAAACTGTAGAAACACAGTCTTCTGGCAACATGTTGAAGTAGCTCTTCTTCAAATCATTCACTGTTTCCATTGCTGTTGAATTATTTTTTTTGATGAGTTCAGAAAAAAAATCAAATCCAATAGTCATCATGGTCTGTTGAGTTTTTGTTGTTGTTGGGTTGTTTTTCCACCAAAGGGCAGAATTCTGCGTGTAAAAGATGTTTTAATTAAACAAACAAATAAAAAAAAAAGTCTAATTTTATATTAAAAGAAATTGATTGGAAAAAAAAAAAGTTACATAAAACACGGGTTCCTTTCCAACAGTTTTTCAAGTTGCTTTCATGTCGGCATAAAGTATTTTATACGTCAATTGGCAACGCATCAATCTTGGAAGATGCATAATTGATGAGGATAAAGTATTTTTTTAATTTTTTTAAATAAATAATTTAAACAATTTTGACAAAATTGTGCATTGGACACGTTACCTGGTGTGGACATAAATAAATAAATAAATAAATAAAAAGAAATTAGAGAACAAACTGTTGTAACCCAACCCAATCCAATTGGGACTTTTTTGACCATTTTTATTGCAACTTTTGCCCAAATTGTATTTTCTTAAAATTGGCAACCGGGGGGATTTTAACATTTCTACGGACCCGGCAAGGAAATGGCGGCTGTCGTTCACTACGTCCACGTCTTTGGCTTAGACAAAACAGCCTTTTGAATTTTTATCACAAAATATTAAGTGTTTTTGTAAACATAACTTCTTTTGTTTTTATTTACAAGTATGTGATTTTTAGTAGCGACCATTGTACTTCCAAGCGCAACGCAAAATGACCATAGACTTGGGTTACCTTCCATGCCTTATCTCTCTCATTTTCCTTGCTTCCTGTCCGCAAGTCTCGTTCAGAACAAACTGTCCAAAAATCGACTAACCAACTCTCAAAATCTCCAACTGAAACCAGTTCCGCTTCAAAAGTTTACTTACTTTCAATTCACGTTGATGGCTTTAACTCTCCATTTCTTGAATCCCACCTCGTCTTCCTTCTTTCACCGCTCAGCTTTCACTTCTTCGATTCCATTTTCGCTCACAACAAACACTAACACTCTCTTTTTTAGCCCAAGAGTTCAAAATCTTCAGAACCCAGCACCAACATTGACCAGAAGACTATTCCTTCCTTCAGTCTCTTCCATCTGGGATGCTTTAACTGGCGGCAGTAACAATGCTCGTGAAGCTGTTATTGCTATTCGACGTGGGATGTTGCTCTTTAGACAGGTGAGTTTGTTTTGGCAAATGTCTATATTTGTAAATTTTTAATTTTGGTCATTCCTTTTTTTGTGGTTAAGGGTGATGTTTTGGGGTCTTTAGCTGAATTTGATAAGGCAATCGAGTTGGATCCTCGACAAAAGGCATGTATGTTTGTAAGTTTTTGCTTTTGTGTTTCAATGGTTTAAATATGTGAATTGACGATGTAATTGTGAATTTTTTGTTATTTAGATCTTTGGCAAAGGGGCCTATCGCTTTACTATATTGATAGGTACTTATTTTCGAATTTGTCAGATTCTTTTCCTTGTGTGTTGTTTGTTTGCTTGGAAAATGTTGAAAGGGGAAAGCAGTAAGATTTTGAAGCTCAAAGTTTTCTCTTTATGTAATAAATTGTGGAGGGCTTTATTTGAGCACAACGAACTGCTTTGTTTCTTTTTCATTACTTGGGATCCTTATAAAGAGGTTGAAGTGGGTTTTCCATTTATATAGGTTTGAAGAAGGCGCGGAGCAGTTTCGCTTAGATGTTGCTCAGAATCCAGATGATACAGAGGAATCAGTATGGTGTTTTCTCTGTGAAGCTCAGCTGTATGGAGTTGATGGAGCGAGAAAACGGTTTCTTGAGGCAAGTTAGTCGAATTTTACTTGGAGAACATTTACTATAGAATATGTTTAGACCATTCAATGATGAATGAAATTGCTCATGAAATGAGAATGTTCTTAAGAATCTATGGATGGAAAAGCTATCGATGCATAAGATGCAGTGATTTAATGAATGGGTGGCTACAATATGCTTGAAGGATAAACACAATTCGTTGCGTTGTTTAATCCAGAATGTTTGTCTCTGGGACTTCCTAATTGTTTAAAAACTGAATGCAGGTTGGTAGAGATCCTCGTCCTGTAATGAGGGAAGCTTATAACATGTTTAAAGATGGCAGCGATCCAGAAGAGGTGTTCATTGTTTTTCTACTTTTATAAAAGAAAAAAATTATTACAATATTATTTCCATCCCAGCTGCTTGCCTCATCTGAAAGGTCCTACCGGTGATGTTTATATATGCATCTTTGATACATTCTCATGTCTCATCATGTAATAGTGGGACCTATGCAAGACGATATTAAAGTTTCATCTATGATTTGGACCATGTAAACAATCTAATCTGTGGCTGAAGGTGATTTAGATTTTTTTTTTTTCAATTTTAGCTTCTAGATCTGTTTATTATGCAGGGAGAATCAAATTATTAATATACATTGCTCATCTCTAGAATTCCTTAATTTGGTATCTAGCTGGTCGGCTATAAAACTTTGGTGTTTAAACTTATTTCCCTACAAGATGGATATCCTTGTGCTTTTACATTTTTAAGTTCTTTCGCCTCTCTCCTATACTTGGATATGATTGATACAATAATACAACTCGGGTACATAAATATAAATGCTACAACCATGTGGCATGGTATACTTGCTTGAAAATGTAGATACTTTTATTACCATCTTGTGACATGTGATATTGTATGCCTTAAATTTGTATTTATATAATCGTTTTGTTAAATTAGTATACTTATAGTAAACAAGACTCTTGCTTATGTAAGAAACTGATAATATATGCTGCAATGTTCCATTGCTCTTAGTTATTTGCAGTTGCATGTTGCAAGAACTTTGGTTGACTAAAGCAGTTATGTCTTCTGCACAGCTTGTTGCTGCATTTTCGAGTGGCCGGGAGAATGAGTATTTTTATGCTTCTTTATATGCTGGGCTATACTATGAATCTCAGGTTTGTACTGAAACTCAATGTACTTAATATGGACCTCAAAAGGAGATTTTTGTTTCGGCGTGGCTAGAATTTAATGATCCCTAAGCATGACTAGAGCTCAACTGTAGTTGCATTTGCATATTCAAGGAAAGTAGACTAAAAATTGACTACCTGGTTGAGTGTAATCTAGTCATAACACCAAGGAATTTCTGTTGGTTCCTTGATGCCTTTTTGAAACTCTAACGTGACTAGCTTATTGTGGAGCTTACCTGGGAACATTTGAATCAACATGGACCACAGTTTCAGTTTTGAATATGCATGACATCTAAAACAAGAAGTGGTGCTCGAAAATTATTTGCTGGTCAAAACAATTTCTGGTGTTCAAGCAACCACCTGTTTACAATTTTTCAACTTGCAGAAAAAGGCAGATGCAGCCAAGCTTCATATACTTGCGGCATGTCAGTCTCCTTACGGACAGAGGTCTGAATTCAGAATAGATCCGCATAATTTAAGCAGCAAAATTGTGCAGCAATTTATTTCTCATATAAATTGTTTATTGTTTCAGGTCCGATGATTACATGGCTGCTCTTGCCAAAGTCCACTGTCTTTGTCGAAGCTGGACCTCTCATTGAATATTCAACTCAAACCAGGGGGAAACCACCTGCAAAGTTCATTTTATAGCTACTTTGATTCTCATTAAATTCGAGCTCTGTTAAGACGATCTATGAATAGCTGTATCAAGCATAGAGTTTGATTATAAGATTGTATTGCCTCATTTGCTTTCGTGTTTGGGATGACTTAAAAAGATAAACCAGGCAATTAAGGCTGGTGAATTCTTGGGCTGGTCGAGTAGAACCCAAAGAGCTAGACAAAGTAGCAGCCATGTCACTCCACCTGGTGATCTGCCCAACTCGCAAAAATAACACAAGCCTTAACCAGACAATACAGTCGTGCCCGACAAAATGTCCCGAACTCCTCAATTAACTAAATTAATTAATTTTCCATTTCCGGGTGGAATACAAAATCACAAGTAACAAGTTTATTCGAGATGCCAATTAATTAGTGTCAATTAAATGATGTCTGATCTGTGACAAGATATCAATCATTCGTTTTCCCTTTCAGCATATTCCCGGTGCTTAGCACATAAAACTGGATATTCTTCAACCGATTCTTATTTTAAAACATATGCCATTTCCCTACTAATTGATCTGACCAAATTGCCCTCCTTAACATTGTCCAAATCAAGAGAATTTGATTATGGCTATCACAAAAAAAAAAAAAAAAAAAGGTCACCTCCGTTGAACCAGCATGTGTATATTGATAATTCAAAGCAAAAAAATTTTGTGGGTATTTTGATTTGGGGGAAATTAATTTAGGACAAGCAAGGGTAAAGTTGGTAATTCACGTTCATCATAGTATATACCATTTTTATTTTTTTGTTAAGTTTTCGGATACGAAATTAACATCAATTAGGAGAAAATAAGATTGCTTAGCAAACCAAAATAAGAAAAGTGGACTTTCAATTACCCAAAATGAACAAGGAGTTCACAATTTTTCTATACAACTAGGTCTAAAAACTTCCACGAGTCACTGAACAAATTTAATCCTGGACTTGTTACACGTGTCGTAATAAAAACTCAGTTTCATGAGTAATCCATATCACTGCTAGCCACTGAATCGCGTCGTCAATCTCTTGCTGCTTCAACCATAAAAACTGCTTTGCCTACTCTTCTGCAAATATTTCTTCTCGAAAACGGAACGAAAACCATCTCTGTTTTCTCGCCTTTCTTACAAGAAAACCTCAAAAAGGAATGCAAAAACGAGTCTTCTGGGACTTTATCTGGGCTCAAACGAGAGTTTTTCTATGTCAACGGAGAGGCTTATTGTCCAAAACATCCAGTCTGATGATCATCAAACAATGCATCATCCAACGGTTTCGAAGTTGCCACGTCATAACTCCCTCATGCAATGCGCAGAACACGAACGGGTTTTCGAAGAGTTGCCGAAGGCAACGGTTGTGGCCGTTTCTAGACCGGACACAAGTGATCTCAGTCCCATGCTCTTGTCTTACACCATTGAACTTCAATACAGACAGGCACATAATTTTTCTTCTTTTTTTTCTTTCAATGCAAATTAATTCTTTTTGTTATATTTTGGGATTGGGATTTTCTTGTTTTACAATTTTGAAAAACTGTTGAATTTGGTGTAGAGGAGCATTTGATTGGAGGGATTTCGTTTAACATATAATTCTGAAATCTAGAAATTAAGAACTTCTTTGTAGTTTCTTTTCCATGTTTGTTAAAAGTTTTTGCTTTCTCTATTTCATGTTCTAAAGGTTTTACTGTTTTGTTTTGCACAAATTAATGTAATTTGGAAGTAAGTCATTGATTGTTAGTATCCAGAACTTGCCAAATTTATTACTCTGTGGCAAGACTTTTATGGTGATTTATGACATTTTGATTTATGTATCTTCCAGTCACTCGTGTGAGTGAATGAGACGATTATTTCCTTGCAAATTTGTTCTAAAAGATTGGTGGTTGGTCTTGTGGTTGAGCCAGACTGACATAAACTCGTGATAAATAATCTCAATTTGTTCTCATTTTGAGTCATTTTAATTTTGGATGCCTTTTAATTTTTGATGTGTATTGTCTTGGGAGTAACCTTATTGATTATACTGATCTAAGTACTAGGAATTTCATGATTTTGATTATGAGCTTTAGATGTACTGCGAGAAATGTTCAAGTACTGACTAGTTATATTGGACAGTTTAAGTGGTGTTTACTGAAGAAAGCTTCACAAGTTCTATATTTACATTTTGCGGTGAAGAAACGTGCAATTATTCTTGAACTTCATGAGAAGCAAGAGCAGGTTTGCCTTTAAATGTAACATGCCATACCTTCTTTAGTCATCAACTTTTTGTCATGTTTTATTAATTACTTGTCGGAGTATTGCATGATAGGTTAAAGAATGGCTTCAAAGTTTAGGAATAGTAGATCAGGTAGCAGTTGTGCAAGATGATGATGAACCTGATGATGGAGCTGTACCTTTCCACCACAGTGAAAGTGTCAGAAATAGGTAATTTCTTTATATGCATGATAAAGCTCCTAATATCATTGCATTCATATTTCTTACGAAGTAGTTTGTTATGCAGATATGTTCCATCTGTTGCAGCTTTGTCAATGCTTCGCCCAGCACTAGGAAAGCTGCAGACAATTGTAGACAGAGAAAAAGTGGCAATGGAAGGTTATTTGAATCACTTCCTGGGAAACATGGATATTGTAAATTCTCGAGAGGTGAACATAGATAATTACAGGTGTAATTATCTTTATCAATTCTGTTGTTATTTCTTGTTAATTTTTTATCGAAGTTCATCTGTCCCGCTGTTTATACCAATCCATCATAAAAAGTGTCTACGGATTATAGGTGTGCAAATTTTTGGAGGTATCTAAGTTGTCGTTTGCTGAAGAATATGGTCCAAAGTTGAAAGAAGGTTATGTCATGGTGAAGCATTTATCAAAAATCTCCAAAACTGAAGCAATACATTGCATGGGCTGTTGCTTTAGTTGTTGTAACAACAACTGGCAAAAGGTAGTGGAATTCTTTATCCTTTGACTCATGGTTTACTTATCTCTATCCTTGTAATGTCAATCGTTAGAGCACAAATAATCTTACAATTCTTATTGACTTGTCAAACTTTATCTCATGTAGGTCTGGGCTGTTCTGAAACCTGGATTCTTGGTCTTGCTGGAAGATCCTTTTAACACCAAACTCTTAGATATAATGATTTTTGATGTTCTACTGACCACAAACAGGAATGGGGGATCAGAAATGTATTTGGCTAGCCAAATAAAGGAATCTAATCCTTTGCACTACTCGTTTAAGGTCAGTAGGTTTTGTCTTTTGTTCATATTGTTCTGTTCATGAATGTTATACTTGGATATTGATTATGATAACTATGTGGATAAAGGTTTCTTGTGGAAATCGGAGCATAAAGTTTAGAAGCACAAGTAGTGGTAAGGTTAAAGCATGGGTTGCTGCAATTAATGATGCTGGTCTAAGGCCTCTTGATGGATGGTGTCATCCTCACCGTTTCAGTTCCTTTGCTCCTCCAAGGGGTTCAATTGAAGATGGGAGTCAAGCTCAGTGGTTTATTGATGGTCAAGCAGCTTTTGAAGCAATTGCTTCTTCCATAAAGGATGCAAAATCACAGGTTTAAGTATTCTTGTGCTAAGACGGACTTGACTGAACGATCTGCCAATGCCTATTAATGCTCAATGATTGAAAGTTGAATGCAGATATTCATTACTGGCTGGTGGCTTTGCCCAGAGCTGTATTTGAGACGTCCTTTCGAGAATCATTCTTCCTCTCGTCTTGATGCACTGCTAGAAGCAAAAGCCAAGGAAGGAGTTCAGGTGAAAACAAAATAACACTGTCTATCCTTGAAATATACTGTGTCCTGGGAGTTGTGCCTTCAATATTCTTTGAACTTCCACCCCATCAGTCAAGAGTTCAACAGCTTTTGGGTTTTTCAATTGTCTTATCATTTGGTTTATAAAAAATTCCTGTCATTTTGGTGCTTATAATCGAAATGGACCTTTAAAATTCTATGATTTATATCCATTCTATTATTGCCTAGATTGTTGAATGATTTATTTTCCTTATTATATTGGATTTTATGGCTTTATCTACTTCCTGGTTGTAAATCCTAATCAATCTTTGCTTAATGATTATGCAGATTTACATTCTTATTTACAAGGAGGTTTCTATTGCTTTGAAAATTAACAGTTTGTACAGTAAGAAAAGGCTCTTAAAAATTCATGAGAATGTGAAAGTACTGCGCTATCCTGACCACATCTCAACTGGAGTTTATTTATGGTATTCTGCTTAGGCAACTTAAACTAAGGACATTCTTTTTTTTTTTTCTTTTTTGTGTGTTTTCTTGCTTAGGATCACTAATTATGTATACATGCAGGTCGCACCACGAAAAACTTGTCATTGTTGATTACCGAATATGTTTCATCGGAGGATTGGATCTATGCTTTGGTCGTTACGACACAATTGAACACAGAGTGGGAGATTATCCTCCTTCTTTGTGGCCTGGAAAGGACTATTATAATCCAAGGTGTTTTTCTTTTCTGATTCAAGAAAATGGTTTCAGAATGACTAATAGGGATTCAACTTCATTTGTCTAGAAAAAATGCATTTTCAGAATTATATGGATGCTTACAAAATCAGTCCACTGATGGATTTGTCAGGGAGAAATTTGCATAAACTGGCATCATGTGGAAATGAAAGAAAACCTTTTTAATATTTTAGCATCAATAAATTGCAATACAATCTGTAGATGGAATTGTCAACAGATATCTGTTTATTTAAGTTTTCATGTTAATAGGTTTTTAATTTTGTTTGACCAGAGAATCTGAACCAAATTCTTGGGAGGACACAATGAAAGATGAACTGGCGCGTGAAAAGTATCCCCGTATGCCATGGCATGATGTCCAATGTGCTCTTTGGGGACCATCTTGTCGTGATATCGCTAGGCATTTCATTCAGCGCTGGAACCATGCTAAGGTTGATATCTTCTGTTACTTGCATTCCCTTTTTTTAATATTAAAGTTATTGTCTGATATTATTAATTAATCATATTGTAGAGAAGCAAAGCCCCAAATGAGCAAAACATTCCACTACTCATCCCTCATCACCACATGGTTATCCCTCACTACATGGGAAGTCGAGAGATAGACATTGAAAAGAAGAGCTCAGAAGAAAATCAGAAAGATTTCAGCAGACGAGATTCCTTTTCCTCACAATCACCACTGGAAGATATTCCATTGCTTTTGCCTCAGGAAGCTGATAAACTTGTTGCTTCTAATGTAGACAATAAGTTCGTTGGCCCGAAAACAACCGGGAAGTACAAAGCTGCCTTAGCTCCAAATACACAGATGAAAGATTTTGAAGATGACCTTGATGCTGTGGCTCCTGACAATGAAATGAACTCAAATTCAGTGTCAGAGCTTGGCCTCAAAACGTCAGATGAGTGGTGGGAAACATCTGAGGAAGGGAATCATGATTTTTATAGTGAATGTGGACAAGTTGGTCCTCGTTTGGCATGCCGCTGTCAGGTTAGCTACTCCTCTGGAACTGTGGTTAAGATCTCATAGTGTGTGAAGATTTTATGATAGTCTGTAATAGAGATTTATCTGTACACCACTTTAAATAAAACTGTTAGCCAGGTGCCAGTGTGAGCTTTTTTTTCTTCTTTATTCATTTATTCAAAGACTAAATCCTCTTTTTCGTTATAATTAATTGAGGAATTTCTGCCCAAAAGTACATGAACTCCAATTTTGTTTCCTTGGTAATATTTATTTCCTGCCATAATGCATGAATATGTCATGTGTAGATTATCAGAAGTGTCAGCCAGTGGTCTGCAGGAACAACACAAACCGAAGATAGCATTCATAGTGCTTATTGTTCGCTCATTGAGAAAGCAGAACATTTTATTTACATAGAGGTAAGAGAATTTTATATGCTGAACCTTTTTTCTTTTCCTTCGATGCTTGTTATTGATTGTCCTTTTAGTCTTCTTGATGTATGACCAATCAGTAAGGAAGTTATGAATTAATTGTAATACACATTGTGCTACGAAATTCATGCATAGTATCGTAACCTCATTCCAAAAGTTCTTACAGACCTTAAAAAGGAAAAAAATTCATACTCTTAATTTGCCAAATTAATGCAATTAGTTTCAAGAATTTGGAATGATGCATGCATGAGAGATTGATTGACTTTGATAAATTTTGAGGAGAGATAATGTTAACAGTTGACAATTTTTGCTGCTATGATGGTTTCTTTTTCCAGAACCAATTTTTCATTTCAGGTCTTTCAGAAGATGAAATCATACAAAACCGTGTCTTGGAAGCATTATATAGACGTATTGTGCAAGCATACAAAGAACAGAAATGTTTCAGGGTCATTGTTGTCTTACCTCTCATGCCAGGTTTCCAGGTGGATATTTTGATTAGTAAATATTTCCTCAATGTTTAGTTGTACATATACGACATAATTATTTATTATCTTTCTTTTGGTGAATATTTGTTGACAGGGAGGTATTGATGATGGTGGGGCAGCAACAGTTAGAGCCATAATTCATTGGCAGTATCGTACTATTTCCAGAGAGGAAACTTCAATATTACATAACATCAGTATGTTACTTGGACCCAGAACACAAGACTACATTAGCTTCTATGGTCTGAGATCATACGGAAGACTTTGTGACGACGGTCCTGTGGCCACAAGTCAGGTATAATTGGAATTACGTGACTCAATTTATTCAACTGTTGCATTCATCAGATGGCTTCATTCTAAGCATGGAGTATGTCTTGATTAGTTATTTCATGGAGATTGTTCAGCTTTTCCTTGTTACATAATTTGCTCATTAATTTGTAATCTTGATTTTCTGACAGGTGTATGTGCACAGCAAACTGATGATAATAGATGATCGTGCTGCCTTGATTGGCTCATCCAATATTAATGACAGAAGTTTGCTTGGATCAAGAGATTCTGAGGTATCATTTTAGTTGGGCAAAAATATGTGAGGATTATTTATTTTATCTTAACAGTTAATGCACATACTTCATTTGCCCATATGTGTCTAAGCCACAATATAATCTCTTTTTCATAATTTAGTTCATTAATACTTATGTTTAGATTGCCTTTTTCAGATTGGTGTATTTATTGAAGACAAAGAATTTCTGGAATCATCTATGAATGGAGAGCCTTGGAAGGCTGGAAAATTTTCTTACTCTCTTCGGTGCTCCCTGTGGTCGGAGCATCTTGGTCTTCATTCGGGAGAGGTTAGTACAGTGAATACCTGAAATCTCTCAAGGCAAACTTGTTCATTCAATATTTTAAATCTTAATTCCTGCTTCTACAAAGAAGATATTGAATTACTTTCTCTTCTTTACATCCTAGCCGGCAATGAGGCACAGGTATATAATTATAATTGATAATCTAACTACTCTCTGATGTACTTGGACATTTCTGCTCTTACTGTCTTCAGATCAGCCGAATAATTGATCCTGTAGCAGATGCAACATATAAAGACTTATGGCAAGCAACTGCAAAGGTGAAAACTACAATTTATGCTAAGAAAATTATATAATTTATGCAGAAATCATGGCAATCTTTTGTCATTCTTCGCACATATTTTCTTTCTTCTGGTTATGTTGTTTACTGTGTTTCTGCTGCACCAAGTTGACATGCAATAAAATCCGACAGGAAAACGCCACGATTTACCAAGATGTCTTCGATTGCGTCCCCAATGAACATATACACTCAAGGTACAAAATACTATCATTTTTTCATTCTTTCCCGTTCGATGTTCTCATATTGTAATCAAAATGCAGGGCTGCACTCAGACAAAGCATGAACCAAAGGAAAGAGAAAATGGGGCACACCACAATTGACTTAGGAATAGCCCTGGAGAAACTAGAAACCAACGAGTATGGAGAAACTAAAGTAACCGACCCAATGGAGAGACTGAATTCTGTGAGGGGACATCTTGTTTCCTTTCCTTTACAGTTCATGTGTCAAGAAGATTTAAGACCAGTATTTAATGAGAGTGAATTTTATGCATCTCCTCAAGTATTTCATTAAACAAGACACAAGAGGACCAAAATTTGCACAAGTTTCTGTAGTTGCAATTGTAGATAATTAGTAGCTGGGAGACAGAAAGAGATAGCAGCAACAATGGCATATATTAAAACACTTAGGGACTCACAACGTTAGAATGTATATACTGGGTTGGATTTATATGCCCCATTGGGCTTCATTCATGCTCTGTACAGAAGTAAAATTCAACATTCTTTTTATTTTTATTTTTTCCTCCTTTGCTCAATAGAATGGAGGCATATTTACAATTATTACTGACAATGTTATATGCTCGAAGTACTTAAAACAACTGGTGTGAACTAAATTTACCACCTAACTTTCTGCCTGCAAAGATTAATTCAAAATATGGCTACCCACGTTCAGCATCCGGCAGTCAGACTGCCAGAGGGTTTAACTTTCGGCAGCCAGAGAGTCAATTCAAGCGATCTCCAATGAGTTTGCTTTCTATTTTGCAGCCTCTGCCCGTTGGGCTAACTGTGGATCATGTTTGCGGGTGTAACATTTGTATTTAATTTTGAAAAAATAACAACTAAATTGTTTGATAAACATACAACCTAAACTAAAAGTTATCGCCCCTTAAAGAAGCCTTAATCCGAATCATGCCTTCAATCCTACTGCTGATCAATTTATGGATTAACGAATAAAAATTAGCGTGAAAATTTTCAAACAACTACATTGAACCAAGGTACAATAAAAAAGAGAAATTGTGAACAAGGAGCAATTTCTTTGCTCATTTTCATTACTATTTCGGAGTAGTAACAGCATCAATATGTTCAGACAAAGTTGAAGAGCGAAAGAAGAGACAAATGGCTGATATATCATCCATTGCAATTCCTTTCCTCTTGCGTTTCCATGCATGAACAGCACACTCAACCAGACGCTTAGCTGATTTTGCTCTGTCTAATGTTGAAGCTACAATTTGAACTGCTTCTTGATTGGAGATTACATCCCATACCTGGAGAAAAACCCAAACAAAAAAAAAAAAAAACATTTTTCAGAAATCTTTGTGAATAAAAATAACATGAAAATGCTTGGTTGTATGATGCGTTACCCCATCAGTTGCAAGCACAACAAATTGATCTCTGCTGGTTATTTGTCTATGTGTTACTTCTGGAACAGAAATTAGTCCATATTCCTTTACACAGTAATCACCAAATGCTCTGGACATTGCTAGTCCCGGCGATTCCTGATCCGGAAGCCAAACTCTCTGCACTCCCGGCTCATCTTCCAGGCAGAAAACCCGTCCTTTGCATTGAATTATCCGCTCAGCTTCCTCTGCAAACACAATGAACAAGAATGTAAAGAACTTCGCGTTGATCTTTCACCTTTGTTTCGAGAGAGAGAGAGAGAGACTAACGAGGTAAGTTAGGCTTGAAATCAACTGTTAGCTGAACTGGAACCAAGTTTCCGTTATCCGTAGTGGTAGCCAACACAGCTCGTGAATCGCCAACATTAGCAACAATCATAAATTCGCCCTGATGAGGCAGAAAACAAACATGTTATAAAATTCTGTGAAAACATTTATAAGACACAAGCATGTGACAATTGACAATACCTGTCTGACAATTGTTAATGCAGTTGTTCCGCTGTAGAATGAATCAATCTTTCGATGCTGCTCGAGTTCTTGATCAACAGCAGCACAAGTTTTGACATAAGAATGTTTCCATATGTCGAATCTGTGATGCGTTTTGTCTGAATCCAGGTCAATGTCTGGGAGAACAAAAGCTTCAGTTACAGTCTCTTGCCATTTACAAAGCAATGATGAAGGCATCGATTCGCGGACCTTTTTTGACACGAAATGACCCCAAGGACCATGCCCATCAAATATCCCACAGAAAATCATGTCTGCTTGGCATCCAAATTCCTGATAGAAAATGCAAATTTGTCAATCAAAATAGAGACAACACGCAGCATATTTGATCAATAACATCACACTTGGTTGTAAATTTCAATGATAAATGCATACCTCCCAGACAATTGTACAATCTTGATTCACTCCTTTATTGCCTCTCTTGGAGAAAACCGAGGCAAAATTGTTGGAACCATCGACATTTACAAAACCAGAAGATCTTAAAATCAAGTCATTCTTTTTGGCTTCTTTTGTCATTGCTTCTGCAGCTTCTCTTCCATCACATCTCTCAGAATTCTTCCCCTTTCTGCTCGCAAATGATTTCGCCAGTCCATTGAACATGGAGGAGAAATGCCCCATTTTTAACTTCATTCCCCCCACAACACAAGACAACCAATTTGTGGTTCTTCTTCTTTCTTTACCTTTATGTAGACTAAAAATCTGGACATTCAAAATAAAAAATAATCACATTCACTCCAAAAATTGCTCAGAGGGAAATGCTTTACAGATTCTTAAAAAACCCAGAAATTCTTTCCTGAGAACCAAAGGGAAAGTTAAGGCATATCAAATTGAGTGATACTGTGACAGAAACAAAAAACATGATCCGACTCAGAAAGTCAAGAATCTCTGAATTTAATAGGGAGTAAAAAACAAGAAACTGTGAATGTGAAACGGAATTTAATAAAAAGGAAAAAACAAAGGCTATGAATCTGAAAGACATTACAGGCCATATTCATTTTCTGACATGGAATTCCAGCATCGCACGATGTAGAATTTTGTAGTAAGTAGTCGAAAAAATCATTAAAAAAAAAAAAGAAAACTTAGCAGCATATAGTAGCCGCCTGTATCTGATAATAAATGGAATGTTTGGTTGCTTTTACAAAGCTTTTCTTCTATGTGCTCCTCACCAACCAAACCGAAGGCGGCCCTTTTGTTTTGTTGCCGAGAAAACAAGAGAAAACAGTAGTAAAAAATATAACATGAAAGGTAGCATTGAAATTTCCATTTTCTCTCTAGTTTTTCTCAAAAGTTTCTCGAAAAACAAACAAACAAAAACAAAACCTTATACTCAAGGTAGAAGCAACCCACTTGAGTTTTTCCCATCCATGACACACCATGCTAAGCAAAAACACAGCAAACCTTTCGTTTCAATTTCTTTCAACTTTTTCTGCAACCAAACAGAACAAAACAAAACAAACCCTTCGACCAAAACTCAACAAAAACAAAGTCAAGCATGCAAAGACCTTGATCGAGAACCCAGATCAGAAAGCCGGAGTCCGACACAATAGTACTCGAGGGAAAGCGAACGTCAGCTGCCGGAATCTGACGCAGTCCCGATCAGTTGTCAAGCCGAGAATTCTAGAGAGCAAATCTAAAGATAGACTGCAATCCATAATGAAAAAGCTTCTGCTGTCTTTTGTCTTCCTCTTTTTATCTGTGGAGAAGAAAACAAAGACATGGTCTTTTGTCATTGTTGTTGTTGGACATGCACATGACAATGTTACTTTGACTTGTATGCTTTGGGTATTTGCTATTCCTTTCAACGAAAAGTATTTGTGGTTTCAAGCTTTGTTGTTAGTTTAGTTACACGTATGCTCAATATTTTCTAATTTCAATTATATAATTATTTTTTTTCAATCAGCGAATCTATTGTTGACACATGTGTCATAATTATTTTAGGATTATCAAAATTTGTAAATTTAAAAATAATTTTAATATTTTTTTATTTTTTAAAAATAGAATAACATTATATATAATTAATAATAAATAATTTATATTTTATTATATAAATTAAAAAGTATAAAATATAATTTTAATCTGTTTATTATTAATTACTTTATATATTACTGTTTTTTTAAGTTAAGAAAAAAATTAAAAATTTTAATTTTTAAAAAATATTGTGCCGCTGTAGGTCAATTAGCTTAACCTTTTTGTTAATTGGTAATTACTAATTACATTTTAATTTTTTTATATTTTTAATTATTAAAATTTACAAAATGTTGTTCCTAATACTTTTTTTTTTATCCTATTAATTACCCTGGATAAAAGTATCTCTTGATATTGGATTTAATAGGATGTTCCCCATGGTCCAAAACGATTTTAATATGGAAGTTTTGATGAAGTATATTTGTAATTAATGCCATACACGTGGCTAATTATAAACCGGGTGCCCCTTTTATGGACCAAGACTAATTGGCGTGCTAACGGAATATATATATATATATATATATAAATAATTAATTAGTTAATCAAGTCAGGGTGGGTCCAAGTGAAGTGACAATTAGAATGACCAATGGTAAGACGCCACCTAAGCAAAGAAATTAACAAAAGAAAAATTATAGTAAATGTTTGGAAAGAAAATGAGAAACCCAAGAGAGAAAATGGAAAATCAAAGACAAGATGATGGTGGTGAATGGACCAAAAAGCAAATCCCAAATATCAAGGGAAGTTAGGCGTCGATCGCAACAGGGACACGTGTGATACAATTTTGCACATGGATAATTTTTTCACCACACACTTAAATTGGGTTTTCAAATTTAGACAAAAGCATTTTGTCTTCTTTATTTCCATGTGCTATAACAACTTTCACTGGTAACTTCGATCCACAGTTCTTTGTTGTCCATTTTGAAATATATATATATATATATATATATATGTGTTATAAAAGTTTTTTAAAATGGAAGCTGGCAAGTGAGTAAAAATGAACGTACATGTAATGAAAGAATGAACGAAAGCTAGTAGGAAAACTCCTCCCAGTCGAAGCAAGCCTAGGTGTAATTTCCTTGGAAAATTGAAAACTAGGTGGCGGAGCTAAACGAAGGTTCAAGATTAGGTGGGTCCAATCCCACCAAAGAAATTGACCAATCACCGTTGATTTTCGCAGGACTTTCTGTCTGGCTGATGAATAATAAATCCTATGGTCTCCAATTAATATTCAAAATCAGGATCCAGCCCATCTCTTTGGGAAGTGATTGAGATGAGGGCCTTTCTCTGACTCTGACGCTGACATTCAACACTGCCGTCTGCAAGGTTCATTGGATTTTTTTTTTGTTGTCGGTGGTAACAACTATCTTCGATTCAGCAGAACAAAGTATTTACTTGTACACGTGGCTGTCCTCACTGTCGCCTTTGCTAGTAATTTAAATTATAATAATAATAATCCAACGGGTAAATACAATCACGATCAACTATTAATCCAACGGATGCAATGCTGCGAGGACCATAACTTTGGGTATGAGCAAGACACGCAAGACAAAATAGGCTAGCTTCGTATGGTCCACTCGTAACACACACATGACAACCCAATTGTAACGACCTACTGAAAGACCACATTATCAAGTCGGTGGCTCAAGAGAAGAACAAGTGATTTGATTGCATGGGAGCCACATGATCATCCAAGTTGGGGCCACTTCCAGCGCATATTTTAACCAATAAAAAAATGCCACGCAAACCCAACAACAATCCCATGTGGGGCGGCGCACGGGATAAGGAGTTAAAGTTCTCCCCGGACTTGCATGAACACTGACCACTAACGGACCAAAGCAAGAGACAAGCATAGACTCGGAGTTGACCCGAAATCTTACGAAACCCAAAATCGATTTATTTTGGTGTGGTTTCAATTTTCTTTCTTAAAAAATTGAATCGAATCAAAGAACTCAACCCAAAAAATAAATCAAAAACCATTTCAAGCATCAAGATTTAAACACTAAACCTCCGATTGAAATGGCATGTTTCTTGCCACTTTGCTGCACAATGAAGTTTATTTATAAGTTTTATTTAAATTAACTTACATTAATTCAACAAATTATTTAATTAATAAAATAATAACATTTAAAATTTTTTATAAAATTATAAGAAATTAATTTTATTATTTAACACTTTCGTATAAAACATAATACTTGATGTTAAAATTTATTACTAAATTTGTATAAAAATAAATATTATATAAAATATATTTATATTTAATTCAATAAATAATTTATCAAAGAGTACATTCTTTAACCATGGAGCTAACAAAAAAAATTAATCACTATATTCATAAGACTTATTAAC